>JAENPR010001098.1:0-218745 GCA_018135685.1 Themeda triandra | reverse complement strand
AGAGCTTTCCTTTTGTACTCCTTTAAGGGTGGAATCCACGAAGCAAGGATTTTCATAAAAATGCGAGTTGGAGCATTAAATCCTAGAGCGATGGGTCCAGCTCGGCAATATTGTACTTCTTGGAGGGGGTGGATAGGGTCAATATCCTATCAAA
The DNA here is from genome assembly GCA_018135685.1 of Themeda triandra. Taxonomy (NCBI): domain Eukaryota; kingdom Viridiplantae; phylum Streptophyta; class Magnoliopsida; order Poales; family Poaceae; genus Themeda; species Themeda triandra. The sequence goes on along the minus strand of JAENPR010001098.1, from coordinate 218,591 downwards.
GAGAAAATTCAGAATAAAGAAAAGAAAATCCAATGAGGAGGAGATCATAAGAAAATTACGTCAATTGTCGAGAAGCAAGGCGAGGATGCAGATCTTGGCATAAAGGATGCACTGGCACATTGAAGATGTGAGCATGCCATTCTTGCCACCAAGAGTCAAATAGAGGATGTGCAGCATCTATCAAACCAAGTGGAGAAGGCTCGTATGTTGGCAGGTCCCATCCAAGCTCAAAGATTTTGGCAACCGTAATTTCTCCTATTTTCTCCACGGGCCTTATGATGTTGGAGAAGTGCGAGTCTTGGGGGCACCGGCCACATCCCAATTGTGCCGCATGTTTGGATTGTAGAATTCATAAGTGGGATGCAACAATCTTCCATGATGAAATTCCCGCTAGCGAGTGCAAGGTTTAATGAAAGAATTGAAGATCTCTCTAGATACTTGATCCGAACGGCCCGGACTCATAACCGAACTTGCGGGCGAGTTAAATTCTTATTTTCCCTATAAGGAAGCCAGATCACATTGCCAAATCCTTTGAAGAAAAGCTTGAAAAGATGGCCAATATCTATATCAATGATGATAGAGGATGCTTCGCTTCTCCATATGTCGACAAGCCTTCTCTACTCTTGTGTCATCTTCGGCATAGTTAATCAAGGAAAACCTAAGCCATGAAGATCCACATAAACTATTTGGTGCATATATACGATTTGCAGCCACATTTGAACCCGGCCACCAAGGGCCATTGACACGTTGTATTTCTCCATGCCGGCGCATCGGATAGTGATTTGATGCATCATGTGGTAAACAGCCCCTAAGAGGTATTTACCCAAGGGGATCAAAGTTCCCAGCCTAGATCTTCAGCCATCACCATGTGATTCGTAGTTGGTTCATTGGATTTGTTTGTAAAGATAAATACGCACAGCCACATATTCATGAAGGCTCTGTATTGCTTCTCGATTCTGACACCGAGATGACATGTAGGTCCGAATGTATTTGGTCCATCCACCTCCCGATTTGATTGCTTTAAAAGCTCTTTGCCGTTGCCCTTGTACTTGAAAGGGTATACTTGGTTTTGTCACATTCAAACCGGTCATCATGAACACATCAGCAAGAGTTATAGACATTGGGCCATGGCCGAAAATAAAAGCATTGACAGCATTAGACCAAAAATGAGAAGCTGCTATTAGGAGAGATTCATTCCTAGGCATTTCGGCTAAGGATAATTCTAAGCAGTGATGGATATCTTGGGATTCCCACAGTTCTTGTTCTTGGCTAGCATCCCGCGGTACCAATTTCGCCATCCCGAGATTGAGGAGCGGCCGGTCTTGAAAGTGCTCGACCATCGCATGGCGGGGCTACTCCGGATTTGAACGGGATCCTTAAAGTTTCCTTCTTGATGAATTCCATCGGATTGGGGTCTCCCATTGGGCCGAAAGTAAGAATCGGGATTCGCGGATAAGAATCAAAATCTGATCCTTGTACTCCTTCGAAAAGAACAGTGGAGGAACTGAATCGGAAAAGGGCCAAGAATCGATTTGGAAATTGCCGAATGAGTTGGGTTACCTCTCGAATTTCCTCTGGGGTCGCCATTGAAGGAGCGGATTGAGTTGAGACAGTGCGGATTTCTCGAGCGGCGAGTTGCATCGTGAGCAATGTTGACCTAGATGAATAGGACTTGTGGTCAATTTCAGAATAAAATCACTTTTATCCCAAAATTGAGGGGGCATGTGTTAACACCGGATTTTGGTCAACATTGAGAAGATGACAGTGGACCCAGCACACGGCAGAAGTGTATTCGGCAAACGGCGAGCGGTCGGCTAATTCTCGATGATTCGGCAAATGCCCATGCGGTCGGCTATCTCGAGAAGGCGATGGTTCCATTCGAGAAAATGAAGATGGCGTGAATGGAGACGACTCGGGGAGAAAAGACATGATAATAGAGGACTCCGAAGAGAATTAGAGCTAAGAGCCGTAGTTTCCAAATTTTGTTTAGTATTTCGTAGTCTTTTAGGACTCGTGTTCAGCCCGAGGGTATAAATATAAACCCCCGGCAATTGTAATGGATATACACAATCAAATCAATACAACCAGCCCAGTGCCAAGTTTTGAGTCCCTTTTTCGTCGTGTCGTCGAGTTCTTCGAGAGGAATCATCGATCCGTCGACCTCCGTAAGTATCGGCAACCTTGCTACCATGTCTAGTATCATGCGGTGGATTTAGATCATGGTGCAAGTAGTCTTGTTTGTCTCGATCGATGGCCGTGCGGGGCGTACCGCTTGATCAAGAAGTCTTCGCTTGTGCTTTGTTTATCTCGGCTAGATGGCATGGCGCGTCCGCTTGATAAGCTTAGCGAAGCAAGATAGTTATCGGCTCTACTAGATTCGGCAAGATCTAGTAGATTCATCAAGTTATCATGTGTTACATTGTTTTTAATGTTTTATATATTTGTAACACTCTTTTTTGCCCAATCTAGATTGATACGTTTAGCTCTTGTTCATATGCTTATATAGCAATTAGATCAATCTAGATTGCTACATTGTGGGTTCATGCATGTTAAGGTGTGTCTAAACCTAAGAGGACTAGGTATCGTGCGGCAGGTGCAGGTTCTGTTAGGTTTAGGTCATGTTAGCTTGTCTGTTCCTTCTTCATGGACCCCAGATGCGGTAATCTTGCTGAATATGGTTGTGCTTACACGAGTAGTGAGTATTTATAGATCTATTTGGGTACATGCATGCTTTTAGCCTCTTATTATTAGATTGTATCATGCGGTGGATTAATGCGTCATAAGAGGTGGTGTAGATTCATAGCGAAGGTATCATGCGGTGGATTAACTTGGGTTTATGCTTGACGGGTTTACGAAGGCTAGACGTGCGGCGACTAGTTGGATAGCCTATGCATCGTTATTTAAGTAGATTTATATTTACAAATTACCATTTTAATATCTATCGTGTCTTGATGGTGTCATTGGTCTAGAATTCACGTTTCTATATGATATATGATGATCGATCTAGACTTGTTCAAACATGTCTTCTCGTACATATGTATTCGGCAATCAACGTTTTACGCTTCTTACTTCATATTTGCCGAATGATCCATAAACATGTTTTGGCAGACAGCTTCTATAGCTGTATGTCGTCAATGAAAAGTGAACTTCGGGCCGTAAATATGGAACTGTCTGGTCTCACCCGGCATGTTCCAGTTTTATTCTCACAGTTTTATCCCTTGTCGGCTTTCAGGTCAAACCGACTGGCACGTCTTCAGATTCCAAACCGTCCGGGCACCCGATTGAGGCCACGCTTTTTCGGCTTGCTGTGTGTGAGGCGCAGACGGCCACATTTTGTGCCAACAAGCATGATCAAGCTACAGAAGCTGCAGTACATCCGTGCTGGTACAGGTACCACCATAGCAACCGATGATCGCAACGGCACGTCACTATCCACGCCACCATCAATGATGATGAGCAGGCGCCTTTTGGCCATGCTGGGGATGCACACACGCCGCAAGCGTGGTGCTGCCTCCTCCGATAATGGTGGTGGCGGCGGTGGTGGTGTTGCTATGCCTGGAGGATTGGGCAACTCATAGCCTTACACACACTGGGCGTCATTGACGTCAGCGTTACATCTGGGCGTAATGCGCAGGAAGAGCTGAAAAAACTTACCCAGTTGCACAAACTCGGAGTGTCCGGCATCCACAGGAACATCAGCAAGGAGTTGTTTGGCGCCATCTCCAGCCTTGGCCATTTGGAGTCACTGTCAGTGTGGCTCGATGAGGACAGCCAAGCTGGCTGCTTGGATGATGTCTCCCAACCTCCAGAGAACATACGGAGCCTTAAGCTGTATGGCCTAGTAGGCAAGTTGCCAGGATGGATCAGCCACCTTCGGATCTCAGAAAATTGCATCTACACATGAGCACAATATTGCCCCAAGAGGAGATGGATGTCCTTAGTGGTCTACGAAAGCTGGCGATTCTATGCCTCCATTTCAATTTGTTTCCAGATGGTCAGCTCCAGTTTGGCACAGGTTTCAATGAACTGCGTCTGCTGGAGATTCATTGCAAACCCATGCTACAGGCTATAACATTTTCATCTTCAGGATTCTGTAATCTTGAGGCACTGAAGCTCGTCTGCTATGATGTGTCGTCGTCCATGCAGTTCTCTGGGCTACAGCATCTGCGCGAGCTGAAGGAAGTTTGGCTTAGCGGAACCGTTTCTGAAGCACTCCAGCAACACTTGAACGGCAATCTTCAGCAGCATCCGAATGAAATCAAACCTGTTCTGCGTAAGGGACCGCCATCCTGATAGGTAAAAATCTAGATACAGAAAGCAGTCTCTCCAGTAGCAGCAGGCTCACATGCTCTTTTTTTTTCCCTATCTTTTCCCTGCTCCGCCTGTTATTCTTAACCAAACAAGGCTAGCTGCATTGTACTAACTGGCCGTCACTCTGTCAGTAGCAGTAACCGGTTTAATCCAGACAAATGCCATGGTTCAAAATTTCTGATGGCTGAATGAAAATTGCGAAATTTTGTATTGCCCCAGACTCATATTTTCTATTGTTTATGTTGTATATTCTTTCGATCTATCTTTTTAGAAATATCATACTTTATGTGTAAATATCTAAAAATTACGGTCGAATTTTAGTAATTTTTTGGATGATTGAAGAAAATAAAGAGTGTACCCAGCGCAAAGAGCACCCTGGGTGCGGTCTGAAGAAGGGTATATGTGGCAGGCCTTACCGCGCCGTGACCTGTATTCCGATTTCGACAACCTTCGGCGGAAGTCAGCATTGTACACCAAACACCACACCGCCGCTGTTGTCGTTCGGGAAGCTCCTGCTCTTGACGTGCTGCAGCATCGTGATCAGCGGGAGTGCGGCCCGAGCGCCGGTGAGCGGGTTGAGTAGGTACGGGTTGGCTGCCTCGTCTGTAGTGAATAGCCAGCCGTGCGTCGACCACAGGAAGCCGCCGCGTAGGTGGACGGCGAGTGGAGCGTCGCCGACGACGTGCCGGGACCAGGGCAGTCGCGGCGCGTGGTACAGCAGGCGGCGCAGGTGGAGCGCCCGGAGGTGCACTATAGTAGTAAGCAGGACGCCCTGTTTTCATGCCATTAGTTGTTGGCTTGTAGCGTTTTGGACGCAGGGAGGGATCTCTGTAGCAGTAGCAGATGGATGAAGAGAGGGTCCTAGTTTTTTTTTTTTTTTTTTTTTTTTTTTTTGAGAAAAAAGAGAGGTCCTAGCTGAACACAAAACCTACCTGAGCCTAGAAAACACTGTTGAGCCGGATTTTCTATCCAACATAGTCTTCGCATTTCCGTTTTCTTGTTTACAGGCTGAGGAGGCCCAACGGCCCAATAAGCGGTCACAGTTCGGCTGTGCAGGTTCGCGGGTTTTATTTGGGCCGAGCGCGAGCTTTGGTGCAGCAAACATCCAAGCCGCAACAAGAATACCAAAGTTTTTGGTTTTTATCTTGTTTGGTTATGTGCCTCCAATGGAGTATGTAATTCTTATACTACTGTTTAAATAAAATCAGTGCTCTCTAGAAAAAAGGGATACCAAAGTTTTGGAGTAAAAAGTTATTTTTCCAACAAGGCATCCAAGTTAAATTATCTCAAGTCTCAAAAAGTTAAATTATTTATGTTTATTATAATATAATCTTTACACCATGGCCCAACTATCTATTAACTTATTACAAGAGTGTTAAAAACATTTGGAAAACCACCGTTTTCACTGAGTGGATCTAAAAATGGCCACATTATTAGAAAAAACAAAGGACTCCAGGATTTATGACCATTTAAAGGTAGAGAGTTGTAGTAAAGAATCTAACCATAATACAATTAGTAATAGTAAAATGATACAACAAATTAAGCAAAACGAGCAGCTTGCTTTCTGCACAAGTTGGCAAGATAAATAAGTAAGTAAAGAGTTCGCATAAAAATCAATCAATAATTGTATAATTTGAATAAAACAAAGAAAAGTTAATAGATTGATCTCTGTATACATTGCAAATAAAAGTTCTTAATAAATACTCAATACAAACTAATTAGAAACAAATAGCTAAATTTGAAATTGAAATTGATAAAAATAGTAATTCAATTTCCATATAGTTAAGAAAAGACACCTAAATAAAAAGTTATTGTGGACAAAAGACAGAAAAACGTTAATGGGAAGGCTAATTGAGGAAGAAATTGTCTCATAAACTGAAACGAAAACAAAAGCACCAACCGGAGTGGAATGGGATAACTTGTTGCATGACTCCATGTAGGAGAGCAACTTAGGCCGCTAGTCCACAAGCATTGAGAAAACAACCCCTTAATGTTGTTTCTAAATTCTGGATTTTGGGAATTAGAAACATGACTTGACATTTTCATAGATCCATTTTAGTTTAAAATTCTTCAAAATTTTAGTTTTAAAATAACTTTAGTTGATATCACATATCTCGATTTACTTGTAAGATTTATTGGGTATCCATGCTTTATATATCGTGTTTGGCCAACCCTCTCAACAACTAAAAGATCTATTTGAAAAACATGGGACTAATAATTGAAGTAATGTTGACGGTAGTTAGACCATGTTTTTACCCCATCAAAACCGTCAACAAGACATTCTTTCTGGAAGGAAATCACCAAACATATAGTGACTTAGGTACAAATAACTTGGTTCCACATGTACTTGTCATTATTTGGTTGCGAGGCACTCGAGAATAGGTACTTTTCGGCGTCCAGGAAGCTCCATATGAAGGTTGAGCAACCAACCAAGTATGGCCAAATGAAAAACCAACTTCACATTCATCAATATCATAGCTTCTAGAGACAATGTGCAAAAGATGGGCACAAAAGTTGGATCGGTCGATCCCACCATTATGGGCCTAGCACAACCATTGTGCTTAGAATTGCATGTAGAAGCCACCTGTAGAAGATGGACCTTTGATTCCACCAAAGGGAGATCGGCCGATACCCTTATGGGACCATAGAGACACTGCCAGACCACCAGAATCCTCCCAACACAGTCCCAAGCAAGTGCCACCCTTGGATCACAAGTGTAATTCCTCTCAACGGTACAAGATGAAGTCACATGGACCCACAGGCCCACAACGAAGGAACCAACGTGACAAGAAAGTAACCAACACTTGGAATGGACTCTATGACATGTGGGGACACTCACCCATGGTCCCACCTGACATAGAGGGCGTCGGCCGACGCCACTTTTGTGGGCCCCGAAGCTCAGCTTCACTCCACCGACATGAGGATCCTTCTAGAAGATCGAGGCTGGGCCCACCTGTCATTTAGGGGGTCGGCCGACCCCCACCTGGTGCCCAACCAGGTCGGTTGGCCCCCACCGCCTTGTGCATGCCTCCTTGTAGCTGCTTCATCGTGGACGTCCATCTATGGCGGTTCCAAGGTCGGTTTATCCAATGGTGGAGGATGGGAGGCACACGGATCGCTGACGTGACACTGGAGTAGCCCGTACTCCACCTCCACTATAAATACCCATCATAGGCCTTCACTTTAGAGCATGAAACTTAGGAGAAAGCCACTCTCTAGTATTTTTAGCTATGTTAGTAGAGGGAGAGTGAGGAGTCTCCAAGGAGGAGTCCCGGCCTGTCGGGAGTCTTCTCCAAGGTGCGCCTCGGCAGATGTGAGCTTCTTGTAAGTTTTACATCTGAGTCCTTCTAGTATTTAATATTCTGGCTTAGTAATTTAAGTATATTGTTTTCTTTACTTGGCGCATCGCTTTACTAGTTAGAGTGCTCTAGTCTTTTGCAAGGATTAAAGTAGTAAGATTAGCATAGGCGTGGTGTCTATACTACATCTTACCTTTGCGGACTCCTTGTCGCAATGTGTAGACGCCCAGCGAAGAGTGACAGGCTTTGCTGAGGGCTCTGGAGTTCCTCGCATGTGTTCTAGGAAAGTTTTCAAATAATAGTTGGGCCTCTTAGATAGCTACCTTAGTAGGGGTTCTGTCGCCTACTTTTTCGCCTATCGCCCCCAGTAAGGAAAGACCTCAGTACACTTAGAGTATCGAGCTTTGACTATTTCTACTAGATAGACCTCTACCCTATTATCCTAGACCCTTCATTTCATCACTGGACGACCTTGAGCCTAGTTAGTTCACTTCACGTTCCCTGTGGAAAATACGATACCTGGAATACTCCCGGTGAAGGCTACATTGACTGCCGTACGCTTGCGGTGTACCCGTTTGCCACTTCTAGTGTCAACAAGCTTTTTGGCGCCGTTGCTGAGGAACGGTAGCTGTTCTAACTTAGAACCAAGTTGTCCGAGTTATCCTTCTTTTACCTTTCTTTTCCCTTTATCCTTTTCAAACCATGAACCAACCTCCCATCTCTCATCTCGCCACTCCAAAGGGCGTTCATTTCGAGCCACCACCATCATCCCATCCTATTCTTTCACCTAGCTATGAGCTTCACCCTAGTTTCATAGCTATGGTTCAGAAACTATCTTTTGCTGGGGAAGAAGATGAAAACCCCTATACTCACTTACGTGATTTTGGGCAATTGTGCTCGTGTCTTCTTATTGAAGGCATGACACACAATACCTTGAAATGGAAGCTGAAAGCATCTAGGCCCCTTTGATGCGGGTTTATATGATTGATAACAATGTTAATTATCATGACTAACGTGTGTTTTATAGAAACAGTAGAGTGTTAGGTCATGGTAATGGAATCTCGGGCAATATGGTTTTCATGCCCCCTGACGATGGAAATCGTTTCGGTTTTCAAAGGATGGACGACAATGTTAAGGACGGTTAGTTTCGATTGTCGTTGTTGTTGAGTGACATCGGATTAGTCATTAGGACTTTGTTTTTCCTTTGGCCATACTATTAAGGGGGTACGAACGGGTAGCTTGACCTAGGTGAGTCTAATGGTTTAGGTGTGGTGCACACTTGTCAAACTTAGCACTAGGTAGCTGCAAAATGTCCCTGAGATCGATTGGAGTCGAAGCCGTTCACAAAAGATTTGAATCGGAAGTGAAACGGGCTTCAAAAGCTGCGCCGGACGCTGGTTTGTGAAGCGTCGGACGCTGGTGTCAGCGTCTGGCGCATGCAGTGTGCGCAATCCCTGGAGAACCGAGCGCCGGACGCTCGGCCTGGCGCGTCCGGCGCGCGCCGAACGCTTTACAGAGAGGGTGTTGGCTGGCCCGACCGCCGGACGCATCCGGTGGGCAGGCGCCGGACTGTAATGGCTAGTCACCCTGTTTGAAATTTACACACGCCGGACGCGTTCGGCGCTGGGGTGCTGGCGCGTCCGGCGCCCCCGAAACAGCTGAGGTGGGGGGTAACGGTTGGGTTTTTGGGCTTGGCCTATAAATACAACTCCACTACCCTCACATCAGCTCTCTTGCCCATTTGTTCAGCTGAAGAAACACTTTGAGTGCAAGGGAGAGCAAGAGCCTATTGAAGTCATTTGAGATTTGAGAATCAAGAGCAAGGACTTCATTAGTGCATAGGAGTAGCAAGTGTGCATCCACCCTTCTCATTAGGCTTGTCGTGGTCAAGTGAGAGTTTGTGCTTGTTACTCTTGGTGATCGCCATCACCTAGACGGCTTGGTGGTGATTGGGAGCTTGGTGATCATCCAGCGGAGGCTTGTGGATGCCCAACTCAAGTTGTGAGCGGTCCTTGGCGATTCACCGCGTCGGAGCGATGAAGAATCAGCCGCTAGAGAGCACTTAATCCTTGCGCGGATCAAGGATGAGCTATACCCTTGTGCGGGTGCTCCAACGAGGACTAGTGGGGAGTGGCGACTCTCCGATACCTCAGAAAAACATCGCCGTGTTCCTTTCCCTTTACATTCCGTATTTATATTCTTGCAATTATATTCCTAGAATTGCCATGCTAGAATAGGATTGGAACCTAGGGTGCAAAACTTTTTGTCGGTAGAATCAATAGGAACACACTTAGGCACCGAGGGGTGAATATGGGCTAGTAGGGATTAAATCTGCATGAAATTTTAGAATTAGCCCAATTCACCCTCCTCTTGGGCATCTTGATCCTTTCAGAAGCTATTCCCATTCTCTTTGATGGGAGTAGCTAAACATTGGTATGCCCGACACGTAGAGAGTGCGCATGGAGAGTGGGAAAGCCTTTAATCCAAATTCTGCTTAGCTTCGAAGAGAGATCGTAAACTTCCAACAAAGTAAGAAGGAGTCTCTAGGTGCGGCATGGGCCTGTTTCATAGATCTAGTATCCCTTGGCCCTGATCTTGCTTTAATCGAGCCAACATTGTTACAACACTTTTACCTCGGTCTTAGCAAAGATTCCGCACAATTCCTTGACACATCTTCTGGAGGAGCATTTCTTCGTCATACCGCTAGTGAAGGAAGGAAACTTCTAGACAAAATTCTTGAAAACACCCACCACACTAATGTGTATGATGGACCTCCTAAAGAAGAGAAGGAATCCATCCCCAAGCAAGAAGAAATCTCGATAGCTGAATCACCAACGATGCCATCCAAAGATTCCGCCATCGATCTTGAACCACAAATACCACAAATATCGAAGAAGGAAGAAATCCATCCTCTAAATCACTCCTTCAATGTCGAGGCTAAACTCTTAGATGATCTTACTAGTTTTGGGAATACCCCTAACCATCCTATCCAAAAGAGACCTTCCAAGAGACATCATTCAAACCCTCTCAAGAAGAGATCTCTTCAGAAACCTCCCAAAACAGCACCATTTTATGCCTCGAGTCCTCAAGTAGCACATTGGGAAAAACCTAGGACCTTGGATGAACCTCCAAAAGGAATGCCAACTGTGCCCATAGAAGGAGAACCGAAGTTCCTTAAAGTAAATTCTATCTTCTCCTCTTCTATGCCCATTTCTGGCATATCCTTTGAACCTATCTCTAAACTCATCCTTGATCCTGATACTCCCAATGGTGCTCCTCTTTCTAAGTCTTATGATGATCTAGTTATTGACCCTAGGGATTCATTAAGACACCCAAGGCATAGAAGTCATGAGGGCCATAAATCTAACCAAGAAAAGAAACAACAACAGTTGGAAAATCCTTCCACTATTGTAAGTCAAGAATGGTTGAATGAGGCCAAGGATTCTAATGAAATCACTAAAATGCCTACTCATGTAAGAAGAATCTCTTGTCAAGTCATGGGCATTTTTAGTAAAATTTGCTATGATCCTAGCCTTAGGATAAACATCATTCCTCATTTCCATGTTCAAAGTTCATCAAAGAATCACCTACTCCAATCCCAAAAACGTCTTAGGCTCCCGAATGGTCAAGTCCTTGATTGTTCAGGAGTTCTTCAAGATGTACCTATGGTGATTGATGATCTAAAAACCTCCCTAGATTTCCACATCTTTGACCTTCCCGGATTCTCCTTTTATTGGAAGGCCAATTGAGGAAATCTTAGAGAATGCTTTGGGAAATGAGAAGCTTGGTCATAGAATAGGCAAAGAATACCTACCTATTTGGACTTCCCAACCTCTTAGCACAAGGGTAGAATCCAGTCCTGTTCTTGGTCCAAGGGGTGAGCTTAAGATGATTTCACAAACAACCATGACATATCCAAGTCTTGAGGAGGATTTGGAATGTCATGAGAAGGAAAGCGCCCACCCACTCCTTGAGATGGAAGATCCTATCAATAAGCATGGAAGTTATCCTATGATCCTCTCATCAAGCCCTTGCTCATTTGAGAAATCTTCCAAATCAATCTTTCTCTCTACCACTACCCAACAAGAGATCTATAGCCCCTTCACTCTGCCTGTGTCCAAAATCTTTGCAGTCGAGGTTGTAGATGCTTTTGTTTATCATAAGTTCTCCAAATCTCGTAGTGGTATGAATTCTTGTAGTTAGGCCCACACAGGTTGGCTTCAAATGCAACTTGTGTGCCTAACTTGAGTAGGTTAGTAAGACTTATGGTTCTGCTAGTGTATTGCCACCGGTAGAACCCCTGCACTTGATATTGTCTTGGTTTCCATGAATCAGGGCACACCTTACACCAAGTGTGGGGGGTCATTTGACCTTCGTCGAACACATTTGGGCGTTGAAGGACACCCTGAGCAAAAAGCATCAGTGTAGGAACACTTCATTAGAGGTAAGAATGCAGCGGAAGGGGACCAAAGTGGCTGGAGCCTCCAAGGTGGGGTCAGCCGACCCCACCATGGGCCTCTCAGCCCACCAGTCAGCCTCCACTACATTGAGCCATACTCCTTGACTGGTTTGACACTTCCGTCCCTCTTGTTCTGTGCATTTCTCTTACTTTTGCCTTTCTCTCTTCAAAGTAAAAAAATGCTTCTTGTCTTCACCACTCATGCTCTTGTCTCTAATTGAATGAATCTTATTTATCCTATCATGCTTCCTTTTTCTATGTTAGCATGCTTTGTTTTGGGTGTATGATTGATCATGCCTCCATGGTCTTTTTAAATTAAGCATGGTGCTTAGGTTAAATAGACTACCTTAATCAAATAAGACATGGAGTTAAGTTTGATTATTGAATCAAAACATACTTGCGTGGAACCTAGTTGCACTTGTGGGACTAACCCCTGCAGTAAGAACATTGACATCTCTATGGGTAAGTCATAAGATCATTCATGGAGACAAATTGATGTCCTCATGGTCAAAGGTCAAGCTGTTTGGCCAAGGAAAACTTCGACGCAACTGAGAAGGACCAATGCTACAACTCATCATCGTTAAGGTAAGTGGCTACCTTCTTAAAGTTTTCTATGAACATGAACCTTGAAAGAAGCTGACTTGCTAGAATTCATCCTTGCTAATGATTCAACATGACTAAAATCTACATGTCCTAACTTCCTTTCACTTCTGTATGGTTTGGCCACTAGATTAAAATGAACACACCTAGGCTAGCCTCCATGACAAAACATGGCCGAGAAGGCCTCCATAGGGGGGTCGGCCGACCCCCTGTTGGTGGCTAACCATGCCCAAGTTTTTTCCAAACCATCTTTTCGACTTGGGGGAGTACTAACCCAGGACCCGTTCGCTCCGAACCTCCCAAACAAGGGTCGGGCGACCTGGGCATAGTGCCCACTTGAGCCCAAACTTTGCCAAACCATCCCACAACACCTAAGGAGCATAGAACTAGTACTCACTTGTTCTGAACCTCTCAAGTAGGAGTCGGGCGACCCCAACTTAACACGATACAAAAGTCTTAAGGCTGGTTCTACGACAAGGAGAGTCTGAGTACCTGGCTCCACCAGGTAGGGGTCGAGCGACCCCTAGTTGGAGGATCCAGCCTGACCCGTTTGTCCTAGACCATTGCTCCAACGCTTAGAAGCCATCCCCAGTTGCAACTCTTGTGGAAACAAGGGTTATAATCTTTGGCAATAGCTCTCTTTGACCTTTCCTCCTCTTCTTCTTCATCCCATTTCTCCTCACTTTGAATACAACACCTTCTAGCCTCCCTTATGTCTTCCAAGTTATTTAGAGTAACTTTACCATGGCCCCCACTAGCACACATGCCACTCCTTTAGTGAGGACCCTACCAATCATGGGGGAGACCCGTTTGAAAACCTAGAGGTCACCAAGGAGACCATTGTGTTCGAGGTAGAGCTCTACCATGCCTTTTGTGCCCACCTTTCATGAAGAACCACAAGGGCACTGGCGATAGGCTAGGGCAAAGGAAGTGTCACCTTGTTCACCTCATAGGAGAAGAGGCTTGAGGATTACTGCTTGAGAAGAGAGTTATGAAGAAGGTCCTTAGTGCGGTTTGCACACTTAGAAACAACAATGGGGCATGGGGACGTCCTCCTTTGACCTTTTCCTTAGATATCTCAAACCTTTTCACAAATATGGTAGGCACATAGCTAAGTTCATGCAATCTTTATCATTGTAACTTGTGCCTATTACCAAGTGTGGGGGGTCGGTCGACCCCCCAACTACGTCTCTGAACTATTCTGGGCATACCATGGCGTAGCACATGGCATGACACATTGGCACGACGAAATCTGATCCAAGCAAGGGGTCAGGCGACTTCCTCTTTGGTGGCCAACGGGAACACAAGTTTGTAGAAGTACATTCTCAACAGAGGGAATTCAAATGGCAGCAACGGGCACGCCCATGTGGGGTCGGCCGACCCCACCTTGGAGCCCTGGACCCACCAGTCAGCATCCACTCATCGTCTACATGCTTCCTGACTGGTTTGCCACTCCTACTCTCCTCTGTTCTTTCATTTTTACTTTTACCTTTTATTTGCTTTCTTTAAATGAAATAAAAAAATAAAAATAAAAACAAGAAGACTTGCATCTACGGTAAAAAAAAGGGTGACATGATTTATGACATTTAAAGGTTAAAAGCGTCACAAAGTCTAATTCTTGCATATGCTTATGCTTGTGGGTCACATATTTTGATAGGAGTATCATATTGACTAAGTTGTTGATAAATGTGATATAGTTCTTGGCTCATGATTCATACCTTTTCTATTCAAAGTGCTTAGAGGTTTATTTTAAAAAATGTCATAAACCATAGTGTCACTTACTCCTCAATAGTAAGAAAATTCCTACCAAAGCTATATATGTTCATACCATGTTCAAAACCCCTTCTATATATGCTACTTGTACTTGTGTTGAGTTTTGTCAAACCTTGTTGACCCTAGCCGAGAATTATGTCATAGTCCCAAGATCAAGATCACATACACGCCACACATACAGATGCTGCTTCTACACTGGAAGTACGTAAAAACATGCCATCCACTTCCACCATATAGATGCTCCATGTTTTAAAGTTTTAGAATATCTCTCTCTAAGTATGGTTTAGTAGATGAGACACAAAGGCTATGAAAAAAAATGTGGACACTTGAAGGTCCATTGCTTTAAAAAAAAGAAAGAAAGAAAGAAAAAAAGAGAAAAAAATACTAGCCATGTCTCAAATAAAATAAAGTAGAGAGAGATCTTATCAAATGGAGGAGCATTCTAGTCCACATATTTCCACACACTTGCACATCTTGATCTAGGATTATGACATTCTTCTCTTTGGATCCTTGTTTTGACTTTACAATAAATGCAATACAAGTATGCTATCTTGTTTATCCCTACACGAGCCCCACATAAGCACGATAGATGTAGGATGAAACAAAAGAAGGCAATCTTATGCTATGCCTTGGTGAGGAATCATATACTTACTGAGTGACTTGAGAGAACTATTTAAGAAGTAAGAATGAACTATGTGCTTTCTTTTAAAACCATTATCAAAAGCTCTAAGTACTAAGGATATAAAAATGGGAAGATGACTTTGCTTTGAGAACTGTTCTATTTTTCAACATCTGAAGGATATATGCTAGACAGTACCACATAACCCACTTGCCATGAACAAAATCGCGGGCTATAAAATTTAGCGGGAGCTTAGCCAAAACGCTATAGCGGCGCTATTTTGACGCTATTCGGCGCTATAGCGCGCTATTGACCATTGCGGTAGCTGCTTCTGGACGCTATAGCACTATTTTGGCGCTATAGCGCTCTATTTTTTTTCAGTGCCCACTTGTATGAGATATGTCTTGAGTAAAGCTTTGTGTTTGCTAATGTCTTAAAAATGTCATAAACATTTTTTATCACTCTCTCTCTAACCTTTGCTCGAGGACGAGCAAAGACTTAAGTGCGGGGGATCTTGTTGACGGTAGTTATACCATGTTTTTACCCCATCAAAACCATCAATAAGACATTCTTTCTGGAAGAAAATCACCAAACACATAGTGACTTAGGTACAAATAACTTGGTTCTATATGTACTTGTCATTATTTGGTTGCAGGCACTCAGAACAGGTACTTTTCAGCGTCCGGAAGCTCCATATGAAGGTTGAGCAACCAACCAAGTATGGCCAAATGAAAAACCAACTTCACATTCATCAATATCACAGCTTCTAGAGACAATATGCAAAAGATGGGCACAAAAGTGGGATCGGCTGATCCCACCATTGTGGGCCCAGCACAACCATTGTGCTTAGAATTGCATGTAGAAGCCACCTGTAGAAGATGGACCTTTGATTCCACCAAAGGGGGATCGGCCGATACCCTTATGGGACCTTCCAGACACTGCCAGACCACCAGAATCCTCCCAACACAGTCCCAAGCAAGTGCCACCCTTGGATCACAAGTGTACTTCCTCTCAACGGTACAAGATAAAGTCACATGGATCCATAGGCCCACAACGAAGGAACCAACGTGACAAGAAAGTAACCAACACTTGGAATGGACTCTATGCCATGTGGGGACACTCACCCATGGTCCCACCTGACGTAGAGGGCGTCGGCCGACGCCACTTTTGTGGGCCTCGAAGCTCAGTTTCACTCCACCGACATGAGGATCCTGCTAGAAGACCGAGGCTGGCCCACCTGTCATTTGGGGGGTCGGCCGACCCCCACCTGGTGCCCAACCAGGTCGGTTGGCCCCCCACCACCTTCTGCATGCCTCCATGTAGCTGCTTCATCGTGGACGTCCATCTATGGCGGTTCCAAGGTCGGTTTATCCAATGGTGGAGGATGGGAGGCACACGGATCGCTGACGTGGCACTGGAGTAGCCCCTACTCCACCTCCACTATAAATACCCCCATAGGCCTTCACTTTAGAGCATGAAACCTAGGAGAAAGCCACTCTCTAGTATATTTAGCTATGTTAGTAGAGGGAGAGTGAGGAGTCTCCAAGGAGGAGTCCCGGCCTGTCGGGAGTCTTCTCCAAGGTGCGTCTCAGCGGATGCGAGCTTCTTGTAAGTTTTTACATCTGAGTCCTTCTAGTATTTAATATTCTGGCTTAGTACTTTAAGTATATTGTTTTCTTTACTTGGCGCATTGCTTTACTAGTTAGAGTGCTCTAGTCTTTTGCAAGGATTAGAGTAGTAAGATTAGCGTAGACGTGGTGTCTAGACTACATCTTACCTTTGCGGACTCCTTGTCGCACTGTGTAGACGCCTAGCGAAGAGTGACAGGCTTTGCTGAGGGCTCTGGAGTTCCTCGCATGTGTTCTAGGCAAGTTTCCAAATAATAGTTGGGCCTCTTAGATAGCCACCTTAGTAGGGGTTCTGTCGTCTACTTTTTCGCCTATCGCCCCCAGTAAGGAAAGACCTCAGTACACTTAGAGTATCGTAGCCAGACTATTTCTACTAGATAGGCCTCTCTACCCTATTGTCCTAGACCCTTAATTCGTTTCATCACTGGATGACCTTGAGCCTAGTTAGTTTACTTCACGTTCCCTGTGGAAAATACGATACCTAGAATACTCCCGGTGAAGGCTACATTGACTGCCGTACGCTTGCGGTGTACCCGTTTGCCACTTCTGGTGTCAACAAGTAACAAAACTCCCTCTACGGGATTTATTACTTCAAAATGATTTTATTCATTTCTTTAAATCAATATTATCTTATCTTAAAAAAAAATTTGCCGAGTGACAAGCATGGCACTCGGTAAAGATTTTTTTTTAAAAAAAAACTTTGCCGAGTCCCAAACGGCAGACACTCGGCAAAGCAGTGGCCGCTGTGACCCCCCGACCATCTTTGCCGATGACAAGAATTTGCCGAGTACCCGGCACTCGGCAAAGATGGACTTTACCGAGTGCCAGTACTTTGCTGAGGATCAGACACTTGGCAAAGAGTGGCTTTGTCGAGTGCCCGAGATTTGGCACTCGACAAAGCCAATTGCACTCAGCAAAGGTAGTGTTTTCCGGTAGTGCCGCACGGGTAGCTAGCGGACGTCGGGGAGGTACCATGCGTAGAGGTGTTCCGGGGCTGAACAAAAGCGCTATAGCGACATAGGTTCACAATAACCCCTTGCGATAGACAAATATAATAGTTGAAGTAGTTTTAAATTAGAACATCAATGAACGATGAAAATCCAAAAATACGTCAAAAAAAATAAAAAATGATCTACATAAGTATATACATAATTGATTAGCCAAATTAAACATATATGACATCCAAATGCTATTATTCAGAGCCCAAACTCAAACAATAGTTAACTACTATTGCAAAGGCACGTAGGGAAGTGTCGCAAGATCAACTAGTTGCTTCTTGCCCTCTTGCCTTCTGTGTATTCTGTACATACTATAAAGTGGGCTGCCCGACTCATCTACAAGGCCCAACAGTCATGGCCCAAATAAAGATGACGTTTCACCCTGAACGCCCCCTCGCAAGTCCCCATCGTCTTCTACCTCCGTAGAAACACAGAAATAGCGCCATGGCTGGCACAGGAACTTAGAGACGGTAGTCTGGCTCTCGTGGAAGGGCTGTGTCTCGCCGACGGGGAGGATATTGATGGATGCACCCCTGCATCTTCTTCAACCTCTACCGAGTTTCAGCCCCTCCTACACAGCTTCAGCTTCTCCAAACAAAGCTTCCATGGCTGAAATTTCTTGGAGGGGCTGAGGGGCTCCATGGACATGGCAGCGGTAGGGGGGGCTCGAGCTCCACCCGCCCTACCGCTGGCTCCGTCCCTGCTCCGGGCTCGTCATGTTCGTGCCCACGATGTCGACGCACGTACAGATTCGTTCGCCAAATTGCATGCAAAATTTTAGCGGCCGGCCGGCCGGTCTGTAAGAGGCACTATATATAACAAATTTTGCTTGGTCAAACTTATATTAACGAGAAAAAGGACAACTGAAAATTGGACACTCCCTGCTCGTGCCCATGGTGACGCATGGAGTTGACCAATCGACGATGCTGTGTCCTGGCCGTTGCCAATTCCAACGTCTCAGACCATGCATGTCCCGGTGGGAGGCCTTGGAGAGTTGGAAGTGACGAAATGGAAGAACAAACTCCCCACCTCGTCTCAGCCTGGTTCTGGCTGGATCTCTCGCGCACTTTTACACCCTGGCATCATGCTCCTTGCTCCAAGCAGCATGGCGGGCTCGATCACTGTATGGTGCAACACCGAGTCACATATCAACACTACATTGGACGACGACGACCTACTTTACCGTCTGTATATCATGATGTTGTTAACTAAGGCATGCTGGTCACCAAACACCAACATCACCGGTGATGAGTATCACAGCGTTGACTTCTCCTTTGACACCATCCTTCTTCGAGCTCTCTACTGTGATACTCATCATCGGTAATGTGGGGTTAGGTGACCAATGTGCTCTTTAACATCATGATACAAACGCTAGAGAAGGACGTCGTCCTCCGATGTAGTGTTTGATAATATCTGGCTTGGTGTTGCGCCGTACGTACCATAAGGTGCGCGAGAGCATGCTGCGCTAGGGGCGCAGGATCGAGAGAGCAGGCCTGACTGTAAAAGCGCAGGACATTGATCCAGCTCGCTACTGGAAGGTCTGAGAGGGAAAGTGGTGAAGCTGCGCTCCTCTGGTTTTTTTTTATGTAGATATCATCAGGTTGAAGCGAGAACATGAGCCATGCCCTCTCCTAGCTACTTATAGGGAGCGCCTACAGGAGACAACCACATGAACTGGTGCCCTTTATTTATTTATTTTTTATTTTTTATTTTTTAAAGATCGTACAACAAAGGAGACACTGAGACACATAACCCACACACTTCATACTCACACTACACAAATGAATATGTCTCCGTACACACGCAAAGGAGATTGAGAGGTTCTAACACAGCCCACACATACTTCATACTCACACTACACACATGTATACGTGTGTGCGTACACACGCAAAGGAGCTGATTGGGAGGTTCTAATAACCTACACTGCACGGGAAACACGCAGTACCCCAGATCACTTCTCTCCTGACGGTGCAAATCTTTCCCCTCGGCTGCGCACCTTCCGTCAGGAGCTATCTGCCTTCCCCGACGTGCTGGGTACGCCCCCGAAAACCAAACTCCCGCGCTCCCAACCACAGCATGGTCCCATGCGTAAGCGAGTGGTGGCAAAATCTTCGAGTGCGAACGAAAGGCCATGGGCGCGCAAGATAAAAAAAAAAAGTCGGAACCTTATCTTATCCCCCCACCCACCAGACTTCTATCCCCGAATTTCTCTCTCTTCCCCACCTCTCTCGCAACCCGGCGGCGACCGGCGAGTACAGCACGGCGCAGGCGAGGAGGCCGCCGCCGCGCGTCCTGTGATCCGGTGAGATGAGGTCCTCTCCCTCATGGCTCTCCTTCCCTTCTTCTCTCATGGTTTTTCCCTTTTCTCCCCACTTAGGGTTGCCATTGCTGTAGCAACCCCAAGATCCGACGAGGTGAACTCCTCCCCGTGGAGATCCATGGCGTGGATGCGACGCGCCGCTGCACGAGCCCCTCCTCCCGCCGCAGGTCAATGGCGTGGCGGCGCTGCTTAGGTCCGAGGCATGGCGGCGCTGCAAGAGGTACGTACCCAACCATGGATGAGATTGAGAGTCAACGTCGGGCAGATCCACACCGTGGAGACATTGACACACCACGAGCCTAAGAGATCTGAATTTTTTTCTAGAATTTTTATTTAGGGAGATTATTTACCCTGTCATGAGGGGAAAATTGTTTCTAGATTATCCTAGGCAATTTATTTATCTTTCCATAGAGGTGCTAGATTATTTTCACTCATTTACTTAACTGATATTCAGTCTATTTGTGCACAGTAGATCTGCTCTCTTTTGGCGAAATTTGTTCTTTCTTGTATGGGGATTTTTTTTTTATTTGGTCTGAAGTAACTGAATAATGAATGGTTTTTTTTTGTCATGTTTCGGATGTAGGGAGGGATTGGAGATGATTCCTCTCATGCCAACCAACTTGGTCGGATGTAGGGAGGGATTGGAGATGATTCCTCTCATGCCAACCAACTTGGACGACAGCAATGGTCAGCCTTGTATTTTGTGGTGAGTAGCCTACTCAAAGCATGTATGTTGGCTATGTATTAGCAGCTGCATGTTGCCTTCCAACAACCTGTTAGAAAGCACTGAAAGTTTCTTATATTTTGCGAGGTGTGGGAGCAGTTCCTGTGTTCTGAGAGAGGTGCAGCAATTGTTGTGATACCACTCTGCATGTCAAACTGATTATAGGATTTAGTTTGATTTATCGACTTTTCTATATAAGACGCTTTGCAAATAGATTAGGTTAAAAATTATTCATCAACTAATATGCCTATTTACCTTTTATCAATTAACACTTGGATGAACTGCAATATATGAACTGTTTTAGTGTTTACACAACACTGCAGATGGGCTCTAGTGCAGTATTCCTACGTTACAAGTGACTTGTTACTGCTAATATAAGGCTGCTTTGTCCTTTGAACTGATGGTTTATTCCTGAACTGATAATGTGAGGTCAAATTTACATGTCCCTGATTTATAACTGATAATGCAGTTGGGTTGGCACTTCTTGGTCTGCAATCTCTTCTGTTTGCTGCTAGCATGTCACTACTTTAAGTGCGCTCTATTTTAAAGATGCTCAAGTGTTTCAGTAACTGAATTTTAGAAACTTAAGTAGCTAGTATCTATAATTCCAGTTTAGAAACTTAATCAGTATCCATAACTGAAACATCAGTGACTTGTTTTTATAGTAGAAATAGCATTAGGCTCCTGATTTCAGTGCACAGCAGTCAGCACATGTTCCATTCAAATATTAAACCTTAAACTTTAATATTGAAGTGAAAAAATGGCCTTTAAAATTACTACTGTACAGTTCTTCCAGTCATGTATGGATATGGAATACAAAAAAACAAATTTACTAATTCAAAATTTGATTGTGTCCAACCTTAGCTATTCCAGTTTGCTCATCCTTAACCTGCTGCACTTCCAGAGCATATGTTTACTTCCTGAACAACCTGCATGCGTGCTTGTGCAGGTGGCTGCATACAACATGTGTGCCTGCGCTGAAGCTAGCTGGTATACTCAAGGCTAAAGGCATGTTGATTTTCTGGTTGTCAAATACAAGCCAAGCTACATGTAGTTCTGTTGGAGGTACCTCAAGTGGCTGCCTGTTAGGAGTTAGCATTTTTAACTTGTCATGCTTGTTACTGTTAGGAGTGAACACTTGTAACTTGTGCTGCCTGTTAGGGACCGAACTATAAGGCTAACTAAGAGGCAGTGAGGCACTAATTATTATATACCTTTGTATTTAAGAATAACCTAAATGATGTCTAAGATTGTTGAATATAATGTCTATTATTGTGGATGAATGGTTCCATTACTTGTTGCGATATTGTTTATAATGGCTAAAAATATGTGATTCTGGAAATTAGAATTGACTGCAAAGATGCTTCCTGACTGATGTTTACCGTCAGGGAAAGATGATTGTTAACTGACACGGATGCTGAAGGTATCCCTGACGGTTTGGTACCGACGGGAAAATCCTGGCCTATTCCTGATGGTTTGGTCCCGACGGGAAAAGCCTGATCTATTCCTGACGGTTTAGCTACCGACGGGAAAAGTATGACCCTGACGGGAAGCTTCCCAACCGACGCAGAATACTTTCCCTGACGGTTTGAACCGTCAAGAAATAGTCCGTGACGGTCACCCGTCAGGGAAAGTAGACTTTCCGTGTCGTTTTTTCCCTGACGGGTCATCCCTGACGGTAACTGTCACGGATGACCTTTCCTGGCGGTATTTGGTACTTTCCCTGACGGATCAGGCCGTCACGGAAAAACTTGACTGGGGTAGACGTACTAGTGCACCACCCAATGCACACGAAAGAGATTGAGCTGCTTCTAATCCTTATACTGTGTAATCTCAAAAAAAAGAGGCGGGGGGGGTGGTGGCGGTGGAATTGACCTGCTTCTTGGAACCGGAAGCAACAGCTCACAACACTCTTGTGAAGATATTGCTGAGGGTTCCCAGAAAGCTAACGTACGAAATATCATACTGAATCGGCAATTGAAGTCACCAAACAAGTGTGCTGACTAGACGCTTCCATTTCGAGATAGCCAGTCAGCCAGATCAAACTGTTCCAGCCAGATCCTAACAAACGCCTCCATTTCTGAGCATAATTATTGTTATTGATGATGACACTAAATATCTCCTGTACGTTGCATGCTGTACAGAAGACAACTGTGTGGTGATTGTGACGCCTCCATTTTAAGGTAGCAAGATCAAATTGTTGCTGCCAGATCCTAACAAACTCGTCCATCCTGGTCAATTATAAGCATTGTTCAATAATTAAAGATTTTTCTTATAGCATCTTCAACAGTTTTGTGAAAAAAAAAACAACTCTCTGTCTCCATTTTGGTAAAAAAGAAAAGAAAAGAAGCACTCCATCAACTAAATAATCAAGTAATTTGCTTTTATATATAACAACTCTCTGTTTCTCTTTTTTGGTAAAATATAATAATAAGAGAAAAAACGAGACACTCCAACAGCTAATAACCTAGTAAATTGTTCCTATCTCATTATATTGGCAAGCTAATTTGAAAGTACTCTGATGTCCGTAATCTTCCCTTAACAAAGAGAGGGCCGGGCGTCATCCAAATTGGACAAGCCCGGCAGTCGGCAGTCGGCAGTCGACACTTGGATCGGTAGTGTCCAGACTTCAGAGTTGGTCCCTAGGATCAACGCACTACCGGAAACGGCCTATTTGCCGACGGCCTCAAGGTTTGCCGATGGCCAGGGAATAAGCCATCGGCAAACCACAGGCTTTGCCGATGGCAAAGCAGAGCCATCGGCAAAGATATTTTGCCGACGGTCCAGCCATCGGCAAAGACAGGCCATGGGCAAAGCCGATCTTTGCCGACGGCCAGGCCATCAGCAAACCCCAGCCATCGGCAAACACTAATCTTTGCCGACGGCCGGCCATCGGCAAAGTCCGACCATCGGCAAAATTGGCCCAGGGCCGACGCCGTGTCCTTTGCCGATGGACGTGACGTCAGGCCGTCGGCAAAAGGGAAGGGTTTGCCGACGGCCACGGCCATCGGCATAGACAGGCCACGTGGCCGCCTCAGGAGCTGCCGGGTCCACCGGCTTTGCCGATGGCCGGCCATCGGCAAACCCTTGGTCAAGTTTGGTCAACTTGACCACACAACTCGTCAAGTTTTGTCAATTTTAGACTTCGTATGGATTTTATATAATTTTAAAACACTTTCCGTGCACGTAACTCCCCATGTTATGACGCCAACGTGGTCGTAATTTCATGCGAGGTCCTGGGTACGGACTCAACATACTCCGAGCATCATTAATATCATGTTTCGAATCAAAAAGTTCCATTATTTCATGTACCTGCAGTTCAAATTTGGAGTCGCCGAAAAATTGCAAAGAAACAGAAATAATTAACAAAATATAGCAAAAAAACTCAAAATTGTCCCTAGTTTTGAAGTTGGGTTATATTTGATGTAGGAAGGCACCAGAAAAAAAATGGGCTGAAAAAAACAAAAAAAAATTCATACTTTGCCGATGGCATGTGAAGGCCGTCGGCAAACTTTCTTTGCCGATGGCCGGGCCCGCTTGGCCATCGGCAAAGGTGGAGGCCCAGGACGGCCCTGAGGCCGCCACGTGGTGGTTCTTTGCCGATGGCCATGGCCGTCGTCAAACACATTTTTTTAAAAAAAAATTAGAAGGCGAGAGGCCCGGCGGCCCAGCCCAACCCTAACCCCATCCCCATCGACCCGACCCCGCCCCGCAGCTCCGCCGCGCCCGCGCCGCCGCATCTCCATTGCGCCGCCGCAGCAGCTCCACCGCGCCACCACAGCTCCGCCGCGCCGCCGCATCTCCGCCTCGCCCGCGCCGCCGCATCTCCGCCGTCGCTTCCCCGCCGCCGCCGCTCGAGCGCGCCACGGCTCGAGGTGCGCCGCCGCCCCATTTTCGCCGCCGTCCTCGTGCTCCACCGCCGCAGTGCCGCACCTCGCCACTCCCTGCTCCCCGCCGCAGTGCCGCCGGCCCGCCGTGTCCCCACCGCCCCGCCGCGGCTCGACCGGCCGGCGAGGACCGCCGCCGCCACGCCCGACCGGTGAGGAGCTCAGGGCCCCTCTCCCCGCTGAGCTCTCCCCTCTGTCCCCGCCGAGCTCCCTCTCCCCCCCAACCCAACCGGCCACAGGAAGAATAGGAAGGAGAAGGGAGGAGGAGAGGAGAAGGGAGGAGGAGAGGAGGAAGAAGAAGAGAAGGGAGGAGAGGAGGAAGAAGAAGAGAAGGGAGGAGAGGAGGAAGAAGAAGGGAGAAAGAGGAGGAAGAAGAAGGAGAGGGGAGGAAGAAGAAGAAGAAGAAGAAGAGAAGAGAGGAGGAGGAAGAGAAGGGAGGAGAAGGTCCGCCTCGTTCGTCCACGTTTCGTCCACGTCGTCGACGCCGTTCGTCCACGTTCGTCCCCGCCGTCGTCTTGCCGTTGTCGCCGTCGTCGTCGATCACCGGCAAGGTAAGTAGTACTATTAGTAGTAAGTTAGTAGTAGTAGTTAGTGTTAGTAGTAGTAGTAGTAAGTAGTTAGTAGTAGTAAGTAGTTAGTGTTAGTAGTAGTTGTAGTTTGTTAGTAGTAGTAATTAGTAAGTAGTTAGTAGTACTAGTACTAGTTAGTAGTTGTGTTAGTACTAGTTAGTAGTAGTCGCTCGACTCCACTGCCACCCAAGGTATAACCCTTTCCCTCGGTATTCGGCCTTCGTGCCATGTATGTCATTGACGGCCGGCGTGTCGTATGTGTCGTTGATGGCCTTCGTGCCAGGTTTTTGGATGTGTGGGCCATCGTGCCCCAAATGTGGACGTCGGCCATCGTGCCGACTTTTCTTGCAGGTTTTGGAACCTCCCCGTGCAGGGGAGGTGCTGCCGAAATTTTTAGTGGATACTAACCTTTTTTCTCTTTTTGTAGGAGGAGGATCTGTGGGAGGTACTCGGTGACCACGATCGTCTTCGTGGGCGTTGCGGGTCTTCCTGCACCGCGTCGACTCTCCACCGGCCCACTACCTGGCTCTGCGCCGTGACCCTATGTATAAATCACCTCTGTGCCTTATAGTTGTTGTAAGTACATTGCGTAACCGAGTTAGGCGTCTCCCGTCCGAAAGGGATTCGCGGTCGTTGGTATGCGGATCAGTGCATATCTGCGACGGTGTCTCTTTCGGATTGTCCACGTTTTTTGGACAGCCCGAGGATGCTTAGATGGGTTGGCTTCCATGTTTCGCCCCCGTCCGAGTCGGAGTTTCGGCAGCCCCTCCCCGTTGTTCTACGGATACACACTCTCCCTGTCGAGACGTGTATCGGGAGGACAGCGGGGAGGTGCTGCCGAAATTCTGTCTCGGACAGGACCGGAGCATGGAAGCTAACCTCATCTATGCATCCTCGGGTGGGATTAGGACCTATCCTTCACCTATTAGATGGTAGGAACGCCTTGTAGATACAGATGTTGGTTCTATTACTCACTTACGTTGGCGCATGACAGAGGATGGCTGACCATGAGTGGATGTACACGGGGTTCAAAGACAAGACCGAGGAATGGGTAAAGGGGACCAGTCACTTCCTAGAGCAAGCATTTGGCCCAGCTGCTAAAGGGGCGATTCGGGTGTGGTGTCCCTGTAGCAAGTGTAAGAACGACAAAAAGAAAGAGAGGCGGCCGATGTACCATGATATTTGGAAGAACGGATACGTTCCAAACTATACCCGCTGGATCCTCCATGGGGAACACCAACGACTTAGGGAGGCGGTGGTGAGACCGAACCTCGAGGGGTTTGATGCAGATGCCGGAATGGCAGACTTGCTGGCAGACGTTGATGAAGCGCTGTTCATTCAAGGAATGGAGGTGGAGGAAGAAGATCCAGAGGTGACCGTAAAGGCGTACTACACCATGATGGAGGCGGCACAGCAGCCCCTTCACATGAACACTCACATTTCTAAACTGGATGCCATTTCACGCCTAATAGGGTTGAAGTCGTCACTGGGCATCAGTCGAGAAGGTTTTGATCTCGTGTTGGCAACTGTTGGTGGGCTGCTTCCGGAGCTTCAGTGCCTGCCGAAGAGCACGTACGAGTCACAGAGGCTCCTTCGAGCACTCAAGATGCCGTATGACCCGATCCAAGCTTGTAAGAATGGGTGTGTCCTGTTCCGGGGAGACCACGAGACAGCAACACACTGTCCGAAGTGCAAAGCCTCTAGGTACGTGGAGGTAGAAGGCAGTGATGGCAATAAGAAATAGTCTAAGATTCTCGAGATGGTCATACGGCACCTTCCTGTAGTACCGAGGCTGCAACGGCAGTACATGACAGAGGAGTCCGTGAAACAAATGATGTGGCACAAGAATGGCAAAAGATACAGTGACAAGATGCAGCACCCAGCGGATGGTGATGCATGGAAGCACTTCGATGCCATGAATCCTGGCAAGGCCGAGGAGGCTCGGAATGTACGCGTAGCACTGGCAACAGATGGGTTCAACCCGTTTGGAATGATGGCGGCCCCGTACACTTGTTGGCCTGTGTTCATGATCCCCCTCAATCTTCCCCCCGGCGTCATGTTCGAACCCAAGAACGTGTTCTTGATGCTGATAATACCTGGACACCCGGGCAACAATATGGGTGTGTTCATGCAGCCAGTGTGGGATGAATTGCACAAAGCTTGGGAAGAGGGGGTACTGACGTATGACCGAGCTACAAAGACGAACTTCACGATGCATGCGTGGTACCAGTACTCAATGCATGACTTCCTGGCGTATGGCTTATTCAGCGCGTGGTGTGTTCACGGCAAGTTCCCTTGCCCAACATGCAAGGTAGATGTGATGTTCACCTGGCTGGCCAAGGGTGGCAAGTATTCTTCTTTCGACAAACATCGTCAATTCCTAGAGGAGGACCATGAACTGAGATGAGATAAAAAGCACTTCACGAAAGGTGTTCAAGTCACCGGCCCCATCCCTCAGGAAAAGAGCCCAGCTGACATCCTTGCACAGATAGAGGCTCTCAAAATTGATGAAGAGAATGGTGGTGGTTTTAAAGGATATGGTACCGACCACATGTGGACTCATATATCGGGCTTGACTAGGCTCCCCTACTATAAGGACCTTCTTCTTCCACACAACATCGATGTAATGCACACAGAAAAGAATGTCACCGAGGCACTGTGGGCAACACTCATGGACAACATTGGCAAGAAGTCAAAGGACAACGTTAAGGCTAGACTGGACATTGAAACGATTTGCGATAGACCAAATCTAGTGATGAAGACCCCTGCGCCAGGCAAGAGATGGAAGAAGGGCCCAGCCGATTACATCCTGAAAAGGCCACATAGGAAGGAAGTACTGGAGTGGATGAAGACGCTAAGGTTCCCCGATGGGTATGCGGCGAATCCGGCGAGGGGGAGTGAACGTGCGGACGGCAAAGTCTTAGGGATGAAGAGTCATGACTTCCACATCTAGATTGAGCGGATCCTTCTGCGATGACCCGGGATACCTCCCGAGCCGGTGTGGCGCGTCTGGCAGAGTTGAGCTTTTTCTTCCGCCAGTTTTGTGCCAAGGAGTTGTCTCGGGACGTTTGTCTTGAACTGGAGAAGGCTGCACCTCTATTGCTCTGCAAGTTGGAGATGATATTTCCACCCGGCTTCTTCCTGTCCATGCAGCATCTGATTTTGCACCTACCAAGGGAGGCACGGTTGGGGGGGACCGTGCAGCATCGTTGGTGCTATCCAATCGAGAGGTGTCTAAAGCTTCTTCGGAAAAAGTGTAGAAATAAATCCAAAATTGAGGCTTCCGTGGCAGAGGCATTCATTCTGGAGGAGGTGTCGACATTCACACAGGCGTACTATACCGAGGCACTTCGCAGACCGCAAGATCCAACCCCTCGTTACAACATCGACGAGAATTCATGCACCCTCAGCCTTTTAAGAGGGGATCTCGGAAGAGCAGGCGCAGGGACCAACGTGTACTTGCTGCATGTTGAGTGGCACACTATCATGATGTACTTGTTGTTGAACCTTGACGAAACCCAAGATTATCAAGAGTAAGTTCTCGATGAGCTTGTTACATACGCCGCCACTATCCTCCACCTTGCGATCCGACCCCTGTTGTCTATTGTTTCTCCAGGGAATATATTAATGAACACTGGAGCGGCAGTACGGATCCTACTGAGGAAGAAAAAGACCATCTTCTCAGACATAATAAGCCCGATTTCGTCAATTGGTTATGTACAAAGGTACCATCCAACTAACCTCGTTCCCACTTTGAGATTCCACTTTGCTCCTATGAGCGAGTAATGTAACTATCTACCTGTCCTAACCTTGCAGGCTAATTGTGATGCGGAAATGAGTCCTGCATTGAGATGTGTGGGCAAAGGCGCCGAGTGACATGTCAGGTCATTCGACGTTTATGATGTGAATGGCTATCGCTTTCGCACGAGAAGCTACGAAGAGAAACGGGGCAACCTAAAAACCACGTGCAGCGGAGTTCGTACTCCCGGCACGGATGGGAAGGACTATTACGGCATCGTCGAAGAGATATTGGGGCTTGACTTTGGCAAAGACCTAGGTTGTAAGCCAGTGGTATTCAAATGCCATTGGTTCGATCCTGAGTTCACAAAAAAGGACCTTAAGATTGGGCAAGTTGAAATCCGACAGGATTCCAAATATGGAGGGGACGATGTCTATATTGTGGCTAACCGAGACGCCACGCAAGTTTATTACCTCCCATGGGCAAACCAAAATGACAAGCGCCTTGCGGGTTGGAGCCTTGTGCAGATGGTATCGCCATGCGGTAAAGCGGCGGTCTCGAATGATGATGATTACAACTTTGACCCAAGGACAGATGAGTTCTATCAACCTGAGGGGCTAGAAGGTTGGTTGGAGATAGACATTCTTTCGCTGATGGGTATGGAAGTAAACAACGACATCGATGAGGACGAGGGAGATGAGGTGCACGATGCTGAGGACTTACGAATCCTTGATGAATGGCAGATGCAACGCGATGTAGTTGTTGCGGATGATGTTGATAGTGATGACGACTTAAGAGAGCTCGACAATATTGATAGTGATGACGACAAGATCGATGATGACGACGGCGCTCGCCAGCAATATTGCCTTTCGCGGAGATAATTTCTAATTCATGTAATACTATATTGTTATTAATATTACCTTGCGGTTATTAATATTACCTTGCGCTTATGTTTCTTTACAGGTACTTGTTATTAATACTAACTCTTTTAATCTTTGTCATTGCAGGCACTCGACAAAATGCCAGGCGGAGGGCAGCCACGACGAAACGTCACCTCGAAGTACATAGCACCGGTCCACCAAGACGAGGAGGAGGAGGAGCACGTGGCGGCCGACCCCCGCGAGGACGAGGACGAGGAGCTTGAGGTGGAGCCGTCGACCAGTAGGGGTGTGAGGGCCCCTAGCGGCGACGACAACGACCTCGGCTGTGGCGACGAGGAGACAGCGAGCGGCTCTACTTCCATAGCTTCGGCCAAGCCCTTCCAGCGCGGCCCCACCAGGCTCCCTAGCCACCTGCCAGTCACTGACGAGCGCCCGGTGATTCGTCCCGCGGGCAAGTAAGTAACTATTGTTGATTTCTCTACTTGTTCATATGACATTTTCAAATTCAAACTGCATACTAACAATTGTTGTTAATGACTCGTGCAGGGGCTGGAAAAAGGTGACAAGAAGGGGTTCTTCACGCTATCCCACTAGCATCCAGGGCCTGCTGATTAAAAAGCACTTCCCTAGCTTGGTCCTCACCGCCGAGGGTAACCACATCGTGCCTGAGAAATGGCACCACTTCTCCCTTGTCATGGACGAAAATGGCGAAGTCCTTGCTGACAAGATCAAGAGGGAGTTCTGGGTGAGTCTTTGCATCGCATCGCATATCTCAATACAACGGATTCGTTGGACTTTTTTCAAACAATGAAATGATGTTTGATGCCTGTGTGCAGTTGTACTTCCAATTGGAGGAGGGGCAGGACCTCGGGCGGGCGTCGCTGCATCAGGACTTGGTGTGCACTGACCGGCTCAAGGACATGTTCTACGAGGCGCGTACCCAGGCCGTCATCAGCTACTACACCAACATCAAGAAGGTGAAGGTAGATAAGGAGCAAGCCAGGGAGATGATGTCTCAAGAGGAGACCGACCTCACCGAGGAGCAGTACATGCAGGTAATATCAAAAACTTAAGTAATTGTCAGGAAACATCCGTTATGATTTCTTACATGACACATTCAATTCATTACCTGGAATATCAAAAACTTGAATGTCATGCGAGATGCCTCCGGCCGGTGCGGCGGTACGAGGACCGCCGGCTTGTAATTGTCAGAGGGTGGCGTACGCCGGCGGCGTACGAGGAGCGCAGAGCACGTCGGGCGAAACGCAAGGCAGAGCTCGATAGGTCTGGGGTCTCACACCACCAAGGGAGCCAGATCCTGCCAGAGTTCATGGACACATGGGTATGCTTCTGTTCATGCATTTGTTATAGCGCTCAATTGTCACTACTTGTAACCATGTTTGTGTTTTCCTCGCAGTCGACGACGCATGGTGGGGAGCAAATCAACGAGTTCACGGGGTACGCACTTGCTCACATCGGCAAAGCGAAAGCGCCCACCACCGTGTACAGCTCGTCGCTCGGGCCAGAGAAGTACACCAGCCCGGTCGTCTACGACAAGCTCACCAAGTACGCCGCCGTAGCTCGAGAGCGCCATGGCGATGACTACGACCCCGCCACCGAGCCCCTGGACACTGACCTCATGATGAGGATTGGAGGAGGGAAGCAGCACGGCCGGTACTTTATGGCCAACAACGTCATCGAGCCGTCCTCTGTTCAGACGCTGAGCTAGATCCGCAAAGAAGACCGGCAAAGGGGGGGCGGATCGCAGATCCTCATAGCGCCTCGGCAGCAGAGCAGCGCGCAGATGATGACGGCACTTCAGGTAAGTGGAGTTTCATTCATCGTTCACTCGTTTAACGCATGTTGTACCTTGCCTTCAAATACCATCAACCATGCTGGTGTAATATTGCAGGCCACGGTCCAAGAGCTGCGGGCCAACCAGGCGGCCCAGGCGGCTATCCAGGCGCAGCGGGATGCGGCCCATCAGGAGCAGCTGGTGGCACTTACGCAGCACTACCAGAGACAGTTGGCGGACCTGTCCCTACACTTCCGGGCCCAGATCCCGGGAATGCAGGACCCTCCTGCCTCGATCTTCGCTCCACCACCGGTAGTTCCACTGCCTGTTCCTGTACCTGGTCAGGTGAGTACAATGCCTGTCGCTTTAGCTTGTGCGGCCAGCCTGCAGGTACTAATTACATCACTTGGTCTTTGTGCAGGCACCGTCGGCGGGTTCGAACTTGACTCCAAGTGGTAGCCCTCCACTGGGTCCTTCTCCACCGCACGGCTGGGCACCTTACCCGAACTTCCCCACGCAGCCGTACGTCTGGCCTCCTCCACAGTCGCAGGGGTACTCCTCCTGGCCGCAGCAGGGGCACTACGGGCCTCCAGGCGTCTCTCCGCAGCAGCTGGGGCAGTACTGGCAGTACGGTTCGGCCCCGCAGTCGGGTTGGTCGCAGCGGGAGCAAGGTGGGGGCACGACTCCGAGTTGGTCTCCGTGGGAGCAAGGTGGTGGGGCTCTGGGACCCCTGGGGACGGCGCCTCGAGCTAGGTACAACACTTGTCGATTTTTGGACCTTGTATGGATGACTTGTATGGATGACTATGTATGGATGACGATCGACATTTGTCGCTTGTGTATGGATGACTTGGAGGATATGTGGGTTGCATGCTATATATGTGATGTGCGGATGAAAATGGTATTTTGTTGCTATATATGTGGGTCATATGCTATATATGTGATGTATGTGTTGAAATGTCGTGGAAATGCAAGAAAACAGAAAAAAAAGAAAATTTTTTTTCCCAGGTTTGCCAATGGCCAGCCGTCGGCAAACCTGGGATTACGTGTCAGCAAATCCCCAGGTTAAGTGACCATAAGTTTGCCGATGGCCGGCCGTCGGCAAAAATAGTTTGCCGACGGCCGGGGCCATCGGCGAAGAAATTGCGAAAAAAAATAAAAAAGGCTTTGCCGATGGCCGTGCCACGTCAGCCGTCGGCAAAGCCGCCGTCAGCCTGACGGCGCGTCGGCTGACGTGGCCAGTGCCGGCCCTGA
This sequence comes from Themeda triandra, assembly GCA_018135685.1. Lineage (NCBI taxonomy): Eukaryota > Viridiplantae > Streptophyta > Magnoliopsida > Poales > Poaceae > Themeda > Themeda triandra. Next base: position 185,735 of record JAENPR010001098.1, on the reverse strand, counting down.
GGGCGGGCGGACGGGGCGGCCGCCCCGGGCCTCCGATCCCAGGGGGCCCATCCCAGGTATTTACCATATACGTAATACGTATTGCGCTGTGTCCTTGCTACTTGTAGCCTGCAGGTATACTGTCTCTCGGGATTAACAAGTGCATGTCACAGTTCAGATTGACTGACTGAACGCAGGAAGGTAACAAGTAGGGGCCGTAATTGCTAAAGATGATTTACCACACTTAGACTTTATACGTGCGCGTATTTGCTTCTCACATGAGTATATGCATGCACATGTACGTATTTGCTTTTCACAATACGTTGTGCCTGATCTGTCTGGTGGGCCCCTTATGGCTCTAGCATATAATAATTTAGGTTTAGTTATATGTATAATGTTTTATTTGCTCAAATATATGTGTTAGTCTTCAGAGACAGTACATTACGCTGCTAACTTGCTTTCTTCATCTTCTATTAAACAAGACATGAAAGCTTGAGCAATTTGCTAGCTTCCTTCACTATCTTCTTGCCTCCTCAAAGCGCATATGAATATGACAAAGCTTAACCAACTTCTTTATTTCTTGGTTTTAATATTTTATATAAAATCTTTCCAAAGTTTTTATATGTATTGTTGCTAAGAATTTACCATTAACACTTTATATTAATTGTTTAGTTCTAAAACTTTGTTCCTTTATTTTTTATTTTTAAAAAGTGTCTCGTCCTCTACTTCTTTATTTCTTGATGTTAATATTTTATATAAAATCTTTCCAAAGTTTTTATACGTATAGCTAAGAATTTAACATTAACACTTTATATTAATTGTTTAGTTCTGAAACTTTGTTCCTTTATTTTTTATTTTTAAAAAGTGTTTCGTTCACGTGTGTATAAGGGCCTCTAAATTTTGGTTTCGCCCCAGGCCTCTAAAAACTCAGGGCCGGCACTGGATGTGGCGCCTTTGCCGATGGCTGACGTGGCCATCGGCAAAGCTTTGCCGATGGCCTGACACGTGGCTGTCGGCAAACTTCGCTTTGCCGATGAAATGTCTGCCGACGGGGCTAGGTCACTTTGCCATCGGCAAAGCCTTTGCCGATGGCAATCCAAACTTGTCATCGGCAAACAAGCCGGATCCGGTAGTGACGCGCGCGTAGTCTCCGGGACCAGCCAGTGCCAGCCTGTCCATCCTCAGCCCGTCGATCAAGTGCAGCTGGATGCCTGCCTCTTGTGATCGACGACGTGCTTGCGCGCGCGCCTGTTCGCCGGAGATCCCTGCCGGAGCTTCCGTTTCCTCGCACCAGCGCCAGGGATCTCGTCACCCGCACAGGAGGCACACGCCGCCCGGTTCGCCGGCATGGGAATGTGTGCAGAAGACAACCGATGCAACATCGGCGTACGGTGAGGTGTTGTGGGCTCATCATGTCCGTGCCCACGACGGCCGTGTACAGATTCGTTCGCCTGCTGCAAAATTTAATACATAAGATAGAGAGAAGCACACAAATTTGACATAAGACATGGAAACTAATAAGAGAGCTAACTACCATCCAAATTTGCTGCTCTGTCATCCTTTTGCGCGGGTGGTTAAGCGCATATTGTAAGGCTACGAGTTCACTGCAGGGCAGTGAAGTCGGCCTCTGAAGTCGGCCTCTGCTCCTTTATACTCTCTCCTGTCCCCTCTCCTTCCCTTCTGATAACATCTTAAACACTTTTGTATTTCCGTTTTTTCAATGAAAATGGAAATGGGGAGTCCCCAAGTTTAAAAAAAAAACCTACCATCCAAATAAAATTCATGTCTCAAATGACAAAAATATTCGAAAATGTGAAACATGAACCAAAAAATAATCTCGAAACAACAGATAAAAATTATCAGAAAATTCAGCAAAAACAAAAACTACTAATTTGAAATGTGCTGGACAAGCTCCATTTAATCTATTCCTTCAAGAAACATCTGGATATAGAACAAGTTATCATGCCGGTCCATGTCGGATACAGGCAGCGCACATGTTCTTTCATCTGGATATAAAAAGTCATAGTTGAAACGTGCTAGACTATATGCATGTCGTTATATCTCTCCAACATCATTATCAAATATTCTAGAAATTAAAAATCAAAATTACAAGACTGAACATGACTTAAATTGTATGCAATTTATCCTTGTTCGCAACCTGCACATTCAGCATACAACTGAACATGATTGAATCTTTGCCATGGTGCAGCACAAGACAAGAGCAAGGGAGTTACAGAAGTAATGTTGCTTTTGACTTTACCATATACTCCCTCCATATTGGTAAAAAATAACGTTTAGGACAGCATTTAGCATACCAAGGAGTGATTAATTAGGGTAGAGTTTTCCCTGTCTACCCCTATTAAAAGCAACTGCAGCCACATTATATACGAGAAAGGTAGACATCTCTATTGGCTAGAGAAAGGTAGACATCTCTATTGGCTAGAGCAGCGGTATTAGACAGATTGGGGGCGGTGCCTGTTCGATCCCCCCCGCTGCCGCTATTTTTATTGGTTTTGTAGCTTTTTTGATGGCTTGCATGCACATTAATTGTGTGGTGCTGGAATCGAAGAGGAAGGGTAATGGCGTCCACAACAGTGGCTGGGGGGCTAGGACGACCTTTTTTACGCAAACGAGTGGAAGGGCTAGGACGTCTTTTTTTTTTATATACGGAGGGAGTATGTAGTGGCAGTATGATAACTTAATTCTCTTACTGTATAGAAAGTACGACTGTAACTAAAAAGGATGCAATATGTATGTGTGGGGGTATAAACCCCTATACCTTCACGGTCCGCCTTGGGCCCGCTCGAGCAAGGCGGATCAGCCCACAAGATCAAGACCGATAGGGCCTCCAGGCCTGGTCGGAGTCCTAGACAGACAACCAGGGAGCTACTTGGCGATCAAGAAAGATTAGTCGGTTAGGCAATCTCTGGTACCCCACGCGGATACGATCTGTTGTAACCGACCACCTCTAGATTTCAAGATCTGTAACCCTACCCTCCATGCTATATAAGGCGAGCAGGGACCTCTCTCAAAGGCATCTCATATCAATACAAGAAGGCAGGACGTAGGGTATTACGTATCTCGCGGCCCGAACCTGGATAAACCATGTGTTCTGTCCTTTTGATCAGCATCTAGCTCGTAGTCTTAGCGCACCCTCGCCAATCTTCTAGTGTCTTGGGTATACCCTTGGCAGACTGCCGCCGATATTTTGTCGACAGTGGCGCGCTAGGTAGGGGGGTGTGCGTAAAGATTCCAAGGCGAGCCAAATGGTTTCCTTCGCTGCTTCCATGAAGTTCGAGGCGGGCCTCACCATCACCGTCAGTGCGTTCACCTGGACCCCCGGCACCGAACTCCCCGCCGGGACCGTGGAGGAAGTGCAGCCAGTTTCTGCACCAATGTTTGGATCAGCAACCTCACCGGCTGACCAGATCTCGAGCTCAGTCTCGAAGACGGCGTCCCCGGCAACTCGTCATCCGCTTCCCCGACAACTCCGATCTGATCGAATCTATCGATCGGCTTGGGGAAGGTTTAGCCGAGATCTTATCTCTGGCCGAATCGGCCCAAAATCAATCTGCTGTGGGCGATTTCATCACCGTCCATCGCCACCATCGTGGACGCTCAGGCCATGTCGGACAGCAAAATCACCCATATTCGAATCTGGCTGCGACCTACAGATCTGTCGAGCACCGTGTCCACCGCCGACCATGGTCAAAAACTGGTCACCAGCCAGAAAAGTGCGAAGATCGGACGACAAGGGTCCTAGCCTCGTATACTTACGGGCTGCGCAGCTCATCTTCGTCTCATGCCAAGCATGTGGTCGACCAATTCCAGTCCAAGCTCCCTCCAAAACCCGATCTCATTGAGTTCCAACTCGGCGGTAATTCAAGGAACATAGTCAATCATGTGCACATCGAGGAGCTCCCAGATAAGCCTCTAACTCCCGCTCAGGAGGACGGGGTAATGTCCACCGAGATATCCGGCCTTGAACGGATCCATCCGCACCATGGCCATAACCGACTCGGATGGCGACGACCAAGAGATCCAGAGTGCACGCCCACCAGAGATCCAATCTGAGATCGTAGAACAAACAACACCCACCACCCAGCTCGAGGAATTCCCTGAATTCCCGCTGGCTTTGGAGGTACAATCTTCATGGTTAGCCAGGACGAGGGAACAGTCGATGGCGAGACCGACGAGCAAAAACAACAACGGCTTGATCGCAATGCTGGCCGCGCAACTTGCCGTGTTGCCAAAGAAGCAGAAGAAAGGCGGCATGCCCAAGCTGCAAATCGCCAGCAATGCCTCAACCATAACCTGGATCAGGAGTTCGACCTAGTCCATGATCGGCATGTCCACAAGGCTCCTAGTGCCAACATCGCCGTTGCACGTGAAAAGCTGGCCAACATACCTGTAACTCCCCAGGTACAAGAAGCCCTTGATTATTTATAGGCAGCCGAGGCTCAAGTCGTCCTCATGCGTGAACTATCGGCACCAAGCGGTTCGGCACGCAGCTGCCGATCGCACAGCGTCCATCGCGATAGAGACACTGGCGCACCACCTGAAGGGGGAGCTAACAATGATCGAGAGAGCCAGCATGGCCGAGAAGGCAACGATGGAGGCCACGATTAGGATCATGAACGCAGAGCCGACGACGATGGAAATCGCAACGAAGTCTATGACCGCGGAGCTCACAGCGGCGACAACCGTGGACGCGGCAGCAATGACGGCAACCGCAACCGCGGGCGCTATGACGACCGCAACCGGGGCTACTACCATGATCGGGATGACACCCACGAGGTCGAACAGCACCGAGACAGCAACCTCCGCGACTATCTCGATGACAGATACCGAGTCGCTTCTGGACCAAGACCTTTTTCTAAACATCTTCGAGCAGTCGATTGGCCGCGTAACTTCAGGATCGGAGAGCTACGGACCTACGATGGCAAAGCAGATCCCGAGCAGTGGGTTACCCTCTATGAGGTCGTTGTTCGAACAGCTGGCGGCGATGAGCAAGTCATGGCCAACTACCTCCCGGCAGTCATGGATAACGCTGCCAACCAGTGGCTACTCCGCCAGCGCGAAGGCTCCATCCATAGCTGGCCGCAGCTTCGCCATATGCTTGTCGACAACTTCAAGCCCACTTGCGAGCAACCTGGGACCAGATATGATCTTGGCCAGGTTCTTGACTATCCAAACAAGCCTTTGCGCCACAACATTCGACGCTTTTCAGAGGTTTATATGACCGTTGTCGACATATCTCAAGCCGAGGCCATAAATTTCTTTATGCAAGGGCTCCGACAACCTTGTAACTAGGACCTCCGCAAAGAGTTGCTCCATCGACAACCCCGAACTATGGAGGAGCTCCTTTCCATCGCCCATGAGTGGGCACGCATTGATGACGCCCTCCAACAATTCAGAGACGACGGCCCTGACAACCGAAACTTCCACAGCGACGACAATCGTGATCGCGATCGTGACCGATGGGACGACCGCCGCGACAACCGCCGCGACGACCGGTGGGATGACTTCAACAACGACCATCGCGACGATCGCCATGATGATAATAGATAGTACCAGCAGCGAGGTCACCAAGGTGGCAACGGTTACGGCAATCGACGCAACCGCGGCAACCGAAACAATTACTCCGTCAATGCCGTCAAGGTTCAAAAGAGGGAGTATGATGAGGAATATGATAAGATCCTCAGTCAAGACTGCCTACGCCACCCGAACAAAGGTCACACTTTTGGGGAGCGAAATGGCTTCACCAACATCTTCCAAAGGGCCGCTGTCAAAAAGCAGCGCACTAGGCAGAAGGCCAGAGAGAAGAAAGATGATGGAGCTGAGAAGACAGATGATGAAGAGGATGCCGAGAAAGACCCGTGCCACGTCTACAAGGCGCCCGACAAGCATGTCACCGCCATGATCTTCAGCGGTAAGGTCGGCCTCGAGAACGGCCGAGATAAGAAGCTCCTCAAACACACCATCATTGCCCTGTCCAATTCTGACGGTCTCGTCGCTGACGTCAAGGCCCCGGCCTGGTCAGAACAGCCCATATCGTTTAGCCGAGTAGACATGTGGGCTAACATACCAGACATCGGTCGATTCCCGCTGGTCCTCGACACTGTGATCGGCAACGTGCACTTTGAGAAGGTGCTCATCGATGGAGGCAGTGCCCTCAATATCTTGTTCGTCCAGGCCCTCGCAGAACTGGGAATCAAGCGGGAGGACCTCGAGCCATACGATTCGCCCTTCTGGGGCATTATGCCCGGCAAGCCATCTATGCCCCTCGGGCAGATCACCTTGTCAGTTCAGTTTGGCACGCCACAGCACTTCAGGATGGATTACATTAACTTCATCGTCGCCGACTTCGAAGGGATCTATCATGCCATCCTCGGTCGACCAGGCATCACCAAGTTTATGGCCATTCCCCATTACGGCTATCTTGTCCTTAAGATACCAACAGAGAAAGGCATCCTATCTCTGTGCGGCAATGTCCTTATGGCTCATAGCTGCGAGATGAACGCTTATGCTGCCGCAGAGATTGCTGACCTCAAATCATGCCTAGAGGGGACTACCCTGGAGGACAAGCCGGGATCCAAGTCTAGCACGCAGACAAGCAGAGCAAGCGCTCCGACCCGAAGCACAGGAAGCCGGTCTTAACCTAGCGGCCGACTAGCAAGATGGTGTTCTACAGCATAGCCTGAGGACAACCCATCAAATACAAGGATAGCTACATCCACACGCCGACTAGTTTATCCATTTAGACTAAGTTATATATCTTACTTATGTATTTTTCCAATTCAATAAATAAATTTAGTTTGCCGTATACTTGTCTCTCTACCACAATGAATGTTGTGTTTTATTCAAAACATCCAATGAAACTCTAATAACTAATAAGCCGTACAGTCTTTCCCTAAGCACAAAGCTAAAAAAGCGCTACCTTGGTTCCTCCAATAACGTGTTTCGACTCGTCATCCTATTCAACACTGGAGATACCGGTAGTCGCCCTCTAACAGTACTGGCCCCTCAGTGTCCCGGCATCGCGATCGTTCATCTTGAGGCTTCTTAGTCACATAAAGAGCTGCTTTGACTCTAGGAAGAAATCGACTACATGCACCAAGTTCGCTCAGTCGCCGTACCAAAAACTTGTGGGGTTTTTGACGCAAGCTCAACTCTTAGTGACACAAGCTCTCTGCTAACTCCACCTCGGTAATCTAGGATTGCTTGCTTATCCGGACGGAGGGAGTATAATCTATGCTGTGCCCTTATGTTGCGGAAGCATCTTTCATTCCTTTAGCTTCTTGAACCTATTCCAAAAGGCAAGCATCAAAGACAAGTATGTTAGATGTCTGAAATTCACTGGTTAAATCTCGCACAATAATTCATAAAAATAATGTTTTAACTGTCTAAGCTTTTATTGGATAAAAATAGATTGTCTTATATATTTTTTTAACCAGAGAAAACAAATATAGGTCTACCCGAGATCTGTGGCAAAATAAACATACAGATAAATGAATGAATATAAGAGAGAAAAGCTGAGAAATCAAAATAATTCTTGTCACAGCCACAATGAGAAGACAAATGTTGACCAACAAAAAATCAGAATTAGCAACAAGCAATGAGTTGTAACCACAAAAGTTACATATCTAACCATGTTAATCCCATACCAATTACGTTAGAACCTCTCTACGAAGTAAGTGTAATGTTAGCTTAGATCCTATTGAATCAGAAAAAAGCTTAATGTACATATAGGAGAGAGTATTACCTGTTATATTAGGGAATTGTACTAATCTACTTCCGAATTCTACTGTTATATTAGGGAAAAATCATAGGCATGGAACGTAAAGGGAACATCTATAGGAGAGTATTACCTGAAACCTTCTTCAGTGTCCTCAGCTTCAGGGGCTTCAGAGGCATCAACATCAATGGTTGTAGGAGCTTCAGCTGGTTGCTCAGTTGCAACACTGCTGCCAAAGATGATTTGCATTGGCATGTAGTTGATGACAGACATGTTGAGATATGAATGATTGTACAAATATGACCTAATTGATGAATTATACACCAATATTTGGATATGACCTTTCAAAAAAAAATATATTTGGATATGAATGATTGTACAAATATGAAAACATGCAAACTGGAAATAAGAACAGACGTGCACATGTTCTTTGTATTGGGACTCCTCAAGCGTGATCATGTAGCTTTGTTCATCCCAGCCAGCCTCGATAAGTCCCTTAACTTGCGCACCTTGATCCAACGAGCACACCACTTGCTGATATCGCTTTAGACCTAATTGCTTGTGCAAGGTTGGCCACAGTACTCAGTCACATCCCTTGCTACAAAGTTAATGGTTACCTCCATGTAGCCTTTGTTTGTCTTCACGCACTTGCTGGTGTCAGAGAACCGCGTCCAATTTAAAAGAGCACAAGTATAATGGCTACTGCCGAGACAGTGGCTCGCTCGTACTTGAACCAATATAAATCCAGTAGCCCATCGAGTACAATGAAGGGCCTTGATTAATCAACATCACATCCAAGATCGTACGCGATTAAGCAATAACATGCATCACATATATGTGAAATTCATGGCGGAAATAGATTACAAACCAATTTCACCAATTCTGTAGTTATTATAATACCAAGTTCAAATCTAATAGATAAAGCAACATAGTTTTGAACAGTGGCGGAGGACAGGTAAAAATCAAGGTGTGGCAAAGAGTTGCCAGAGCTTTATCACTGGCATAAAAATTAAAAAATAACACATAAAGCCGCTTAGAAAAAGAGAGTCAAACAAATTTGAGGTTTGGCAGCTGCCACACCTTGCCCTACCGAGTCCTCCGCCACTGGTTTTGAAACAACTACATTAGCTTAATAAGTTCAAATATACTGCTTTTGTTTGTAGAGGCTGTTATCGTACTGGCAGTATATTCGAACTTAAGTTAACGTAGTTGTTTCAAAAGTATGTTGCTTTATCAATCGTATTTGAACCCTGGTATTGTAATAACTACTTGTGAACTTGGGTCGTAATCTGTTTCGGCTGCGAACTCCATATATGTGTGATGCATGTTGTTTCTTAATCATGTACGATCTTGGTTGTGATGTTGATTAATCGAGACCCTTCGTAGTGGTTGAGCGACTACCGGGTTTATATGAGCTCAAGTATGAGCGAGCGATTGTCTCAGCAGCCACCATTATACTTGTGCTCTTATAAATTAGACCGTTCTGTCACACAGCTAGGACTTCAACAACATCAGGCTAGACCTGTGCATTGTCCATAGGCACATCATGTCCACCCATAAAAAAATATATGTCAAGTATGCAAGCTAGGCTACAGTAAAAGATCAATTTTTTAACTCTAAGATCGAGTCAGCTCATCCACTGTTACCTGTACATGCACATTACCCGAAGCAAGGAGAAGTACCACAACAAAACTACATGCTGGTAGGTTGTTACTACTAGCAGATACATTTTTTAACATTTAGTTGGAGTACCACAGCAAAACTATGGAAAAAATTCTCATACTCACTTCCTGATAAAAAGAACAATAACTAGGAAAGCACGATCTATATAGCTTACTGCCAACTAGAGATAGCAGTAATAACAGCGAACAGGCCACCTAGAGAATATAATCTTATAGTTGTTAGGATTGCAGTCATCTTAGTCATCTATGTAGCAGCTCTGGTGAGTATAATTTTTTTCTTTCTAAACTGTCTGTCCCATCAACAATTGTGCAATAAAAATCAAACATCATACCATATAAGTCTGGATTTGGAAAAGAGAATATAAATTGGCTTTTATTCACGTATTAACAAGGCGATGCCATCTCGTCTCAGCCTCTGGAGTTCTGAGGTAACTGAAGCTGGACTTGTCTGCTTTTTTTTTTTTTGTATATCAGGTTGAAGTGAGAAAAGGCGCCCTGCCGCTAGCAACTTTATAGCGAGCGGCTACAGGCGACAGCCGCATGGACTAGGGCTATATTTTTTTTAAAAAAAAAAAAGAGAGGGTACAATAGGGGATCCACACAACCTACACACTCCGTACTCACACCACACATGTACAAGTCCGTATATGCACATGTGCGTGCTAAAAGCATGTACCACTGAACGCATATGCAAAGAAAGAGATTGGGCTGCTTCTTGGTAGTGCCAGTTGAGAGCGACCCTCGTGGAAATTTGTCGAGAGTGATGTGCACAGTTGACAGTTGCACACACGGAAACTTTGAGTGGAGGGAAAAGCACTGAGGTCGACGTATGTATCATGTCTCGGAGAACGTTAGAATCAATTGTTATATAGACACGCCATAGGACCACACTGAGTCAAGTGCACGGCTGACTACTAAGGTTGGAAATTTTGACTGGAAAGCTTGGAGCAAAAGCAGAACCCGAAGCTGACGGCGAGCCCGCAGCTGTGGTTTCGGGTTTTGCATCGTAATTTTGACTGGAAATTTTCTATATATTTATTTTTTTAGTTTTCAGCTTTCTTTTTTTTGACCGTGCAACGGGGGACGAATAGTCCCCACCTGATTCATTTACCACAGATTCCAGGAAAATCTGGTGGGTGGAGGGTGCCGCCTAATACAAGAGCGACCCAGAGGTCAGAATGTACATGAGGGGGAGAGAGATGGATTACAACACTTAACACAACAACGACGACAACAACAACAGCAGCAATGAAACAACATGAACCAGCTACCTGCTCGCCTACTGACCAAAGCGAGTGCATGCACTACTTGCTACCATGTGCCACCACCGGTGACGTATTCCGACGAAACCCTAACCCACATACAGCTGTAAGGTATTGAGTTGGATCCAACAAGCGACAGCCGGGAAGCTGTGAGGCATTGAGTCGGAGCCAACAGGCGGCAGCCGTGAGAAGCATCGCCAAAGAGCGCATCTGGGCTCCAACCGACGAACCACCAACGCCATTTGGGGGAAGGAAGCCTCAAAGGGGGAGGACCGCCAGGAGGAGAACGAGGAGATCCAGAGAAGAGATCAAGGTCCCCGCAACCCAGCATAAGATGAGGCGGAGCGCTCAAGTGATCTAGAGGATGATAGAGCAAGTCGTTGATGATGAGCACCTGATAGCAAGTAGTTTTTGCAGAGGCCAAGGGATAGGGGGTAGTTGAGATCATCAACAAGATGGGGGAGAGCAATTAGATAGGGTGGGAGAGCAGCCAGAGGGGTCGCAAGGTCGCGGTCGGGGAACAGGCGTGCTTGTGTCGATGCCTTCAAGACGAGGAATGACGTCCACGGACACCACCATCGATTTGATCGAAGCAACATGCTCGAAAGGGTTTTCACCCACAAGACCTGCTCAGTGGCTATGCCCAAACTCAGAATGGCCTTCGTGAAAGAAGGAAGTGGATACTGCAGCAATGCTTCCAGGAAAGAATATGACGCCATTTTGCGCCATCGACGCTGTCCTAGACAATTGTCAGGCAGGGTTTTCACCCATATTCCAAATCCGGCAGAAGCCCATCCAGAGCGCAACACATCAAGCCGAACCTGCCATCGACGAGTCGAAGCCTGGAGTTGCCGAGCAGCTCAAGGTGTCCTGGCTTTCTTCATGGAGAAGCCGACGAGTGCGCCGGCTGGCCCAGGGGCCTAGATGTCCACAGCGAGCCGGGAGGACGCACCAGCCCGCTGGAGGCCGGAGGAGCCTGGTGCCCACACGCCCCGGAGGACGCACCAGCCCGCTGGAGGCCGCGCCCGCACACCCTGTAGGTGTGGATCTGGCCGCAAGCACCGGCCAGGGGGCCCTGTGCCCCAGCGGCATCCCAAACCCTGACTTGGAGGCCGCACTCGCCCCGCCGTGCACCAGGCTGTGAGGTCGCGAGCACGACGAGCGTGGTGGACGCCCAAGCGTGCGCTTGGCGTGGCCCATCTAGCTGAGCCTCTCCACGAGCTGCTCCACGACGTGCCGGCGCGGTGTAGCGCGGCGTCCTCGAGCCGCGTCCCGAGAGCCGGGAAACAGCATGGCGGCGCCATGGCCCCTGAAGGCGTGCCCTCCAGCCATCAGCAAGTCTCACCCGTTATGCACCACATCCAGGGTGGGGGGCACCGGATCCAGCCCCAAGGGATCCGGATCTACCGTGCCAGGCTCGCTGGCGACCATCCTTGGCATGCTTCCGATTTATTTCACGAAAAAGACGAGAGAGGAGGATGAGGGGCAGGACCAGGGCAGAGAGCCTCGCCGCCGCCGTCATAGGGAGCTGCGCGGGCTTCCCGGAAGCTCCCTCAGGTGGCGGCAAGGACGCGTAGAGGAGGGGAAGGGGCGTGGCGGCAGCGGCGCTGGCTTCCGCCCGAGTCGCCCCCGTGAGGAGCGACGCGGGGGCTGCTTGCTTGGCAATAGCAAAGTATCCTCTTTCGTCCCTCTTTTCAGCTTTCTTTTGAATCATATATTTATGGAATCTTTTTTATATATATTTTGGTATGTAATTTCAAAAAAATACAAGAAGAAACAAACCGGTAATTTATGCAACGTTTTGCATCATAATTTTGACGGGAAATTTTCTATATATTTAGTTTTTTAGTTTTTCAGCTTTCTTTTGTATCTTTTTTTATGGCATGAATCTGGCTGTATATATATATTAGTATGTAATTTTAAAAAATACAAGAAGAAAGAAACCGGTAATCAAATCAGCGTGCGTCACATAAGCATCTATATTAAACCCGATGGCAGCTCGCGCTACGGCAGAACTATACAAGTTGCAAACAAAAAATGCTTTACAGAAAAGAGTCACAGTGTGATCTCATTATCATACACACCTCTACGCACATTGTCATTTAAAAACTAAAAATGCATTGTAAAGACAGGTGCTCAGGTCACACCTTCCTGGCCCGACGTCCTCCAAAGACAAAGTCCACTACCTGCCTTAAATTAGTCATATAAACCGTAAGCAATAACCCAATACGCACGCTAAAAACTTCTTACCTATCCATATAATACCATTTCACGATGCTCCGTGTGCCTAATCCATCACAAACAAATCTATTAGAGCATCTACAATAACTCACTAATATTTCATCCCTAATAAGATTGTATTGGTGACTGTTTTATTATAAAAAAAAATTAGGGAAGATGTGCCAACAGATCACCAATAATCTCCCTCGATACATTGGACCCACATGTTAGGTTATAATTTATCTATTTTCTCTTTGTTTTTCTTTCTTTTTCTTTCCTTTCACTGTATGAGCAGATCCCGTACGTGTCAGCCTTCCTTGACCATTTCCCCGGCCCCGCCGTTCTTGTCCCCAGATGCGACCTTGGATGTGCCAGTCCCAACCCTAGCGTCCCGTGCATGCACCCAACCATGGCACCCCTCCGCCCGTTTGCCCCTGGTCATGGCCACGACCACGAGTCGTGAGCTCAACTGGAGCAGCGTTGTCACCAATGCCTAGGCGGCGATAGTAGGGCGCATGGCGGCGGAGGCACATAAGCCAAGGCAACGGTGGCCATAGAAGTGGTGGTGGAGGCTCAGCTTCAAGTTCCCAACAGGAGGTGGTGGTGGTCATAGAGGCACACGCGGCCAGCAGCGCCCCCGGCCTTGGCCACCGCCACATCCAGTGTCGGGTCTTGTCACGCGAGGCATGCGGGGATCTGGCCAGTGAGCTTGTTTCCAGAGAGCTTGATCGATGAGCTCCAGCCATCATGCTAGAAGCTGCGAACAGGGAAGAAGATATGGACGAGGAAGAATATGACAGCTATTGTGGGCCTTGGGCTATTGGATGCAACTCTCTTTTATCTGAGGGAAGATGGGAGGGGTTTTTTTTTTTTTTTTTTTTTTTTTTTTTTTTTTTTTTTTTTTTTTTTTTTTTTTTTTTTTGGTGATCAGAAAAAAAGGGGGAACTATTAGAGGGCTTTGGAGCAATGAAATTGCTTTATCTCTTCAAATAAGACAGGTTTATGGGCATGAGGGATAGTATTAGGGAGCTGTTAGAGATGCTCTTCTCATCCAACACGTAACAATGTAATTTAAAGTAAAGCATGCAAACCTAACAGCCTGCCACGGTGATGGGTTATGACCACACAAGATTTCAATGAAGCACTACCAAGCAATCTAGCATATAAAGATCATCAAAAGTAAGCCCTCTACACCTTCTATCTATAAAAAAAAAGCCCTTTACACCCTCTATATATGTCTACCTCAGTATATTTTGCCCTCTATTCAAAGTCTTCCTGCGTGCATATCGGTCTTGAGAATTTTCTAAGGTGTCCCTTTCACGTTGAAAGTACCTCTCTATATGTATGACCACAATTCACAACTGCCTGGCTGAGCCTAGGATAGATCCCCCAACCTTTTGTCTCTGCTGCCATTATTTTAGACTGTAAGAGTGTCATATTGCTGATATAACTTTCTGTGACCCTACAACTAGTTTAAGCGTTCAATCGCGCCAGGTTTGAATTCCTCTCTGCACTTGCCCTTTACAAGATCGATCATGGATTTTAGACTGATGCACATGAAAATTTTTTCTTTCTTTCCGTGCATGCAGGACAACCGTACCAATTCTGTTGGTTTCCTTATCATTCTTAATGGCAACAGAAATAGTCAGTTCTGCAGTGGCCCAGGAGGCTGTTAGCCAAGTCTTATCAAGAATCAAGGAGGATTATGCGGAGAAGTCAGATGAAAAGGAGCGCATAGAGAGGATGGAGATGGCGCAGATCAAGCTAGAAGCTGCCCTAGAGACATCCAAGAGGTGGAATTTCACCAGCCCGCCATTGCTACGCTGGCGAAGCAAGCTCAAGCGTGCCGCACAGGAGTGCGACCACACTCTGCGCCAGTGCAGGCAGCGACTTCAAGAAGAGGAAGAAGTGCAACAAGCTGTACAGAGCTCCTCCTTTCCAAAGAGGGTTGCTCATACTGCTATGACATTTGTTTCGTCAGTCTTTAGCAGCATTAAAGACGACAAGCTCAGAGGATCCACTGCCGTCCGGCGATTCGAGCGCTTTGCTGATGGTGCGACCGAGTTCTTGAGGTATGTGGAGCATGGAGGCACACCGTGCAGATACATGTTCTCCGTGCCTCTTATTCGCCATCTTCTTGTTGGCAAAGGAACAAAGTATTGCTTTGTTCATGGGGGACAGCATCTCTCACTTATTTTACAGCCCTTTAGTCTACCCAACAATGGGATGGGGGCGAGCTTGGTATTCTTACTTGAAGATGGCAATGTGCCACAGAATAATTTCCTTCTTTCCGTCAGCTTACGGCTCTCTGAGAATATTGACATAGTTGGAGTTGTAGTCAGAAGCCTGCAGCTCTTCATACCGTACTTGAGCTCAACAGCCGAGACTGTGAAGACAAAGCTGACCCAGATGCCAATGGAAGACTTGTGTTGGGTGTTTGTTGCTTATTCAGTTTATGGCGGTGATGAACAACCGAACAGACTTCACACCATGTGTTCTAAATGGTTTCGACCAAATCCATTTTGTTGTCAACAACAAGACCATCCCCATGCCCAGAGCTCCTGTTCAAAATCATTGAAATGTGATATATACTTGGAACCAGTTTTCCATGTGTATTTGCTAGGATATGTTACACTGTCAGTTGGGAACAATAGGCTGAGCGCAGTCATGGATGGCGAAAGCCAAACAAGCTCAATGAGAGACTTTCTATGTCTGAAACTTGGAGCACACTTCTCGCCTCACGCCTCTTTTGAAGATTTGTCACCTACTGTCGGGGATTCAGTGTCAGTGATAATCAACGATGGACCCAAACAATGTGGCATGTATGCAAACATTTCATTTGAACAGCTGGGCGAGATCATGATGCCAAAAGCATTAGATTGCCTTAGTGGGAATGGGGAAACCACCTCATATCAGATGTTGTCCAAGTCCAAGCATGGAAGCGCGTACCTTCGGGTCGAGAAGACCTCATGCAGAGCAACTACTAGGAAGGACAAAGTGGGAAAACGCTGTAAGCAACGTCATGACAAGAAGGTTCCAGTTCGGGGATGGGCAAGTGCCAACTATGAGTTCATTGTTAGCTCGTGGATTGAGAACATGCCTGCCCAGTTGGAGGGCTCGGTTGTCGACTTTTGGGCTCAGAAAGCAAAGCGATCCACACTACCATTATTATTGAAAACTAATTCCTGCATCCATGATTGTCCAATCACGATGTTGTCTTTGCAAGATCAAAGTTATTTGGCAAGGAAGCTCAAGATGTCCAGAACATTAAACCCCTGAAGGATTTCTACTTGCCTGTACCACCTTGATGTACATAATAAAAGAGTTTGGTGTGTGTTGCAAATATATGATTATCTAGGGCTGACCTATAAAATGTAATACTCTTTAAATTTCAAATTACAAGATATTTTGACATTTTTAAATATATTGGTTTTATTATATATCTTGGCATAGTGTATCATAACATTCCTCGGTCCTTTCACGAATGTGCGCTGTGATCATTCCCAATGCATGGCCAGTTTTTCATGGGGCTCATCCACACACATGGATGTACGTGAGCCTACATGGCTAAACGTACTGGTGAGAGCCTATATACTGATCATCTGATTGAAACATGGTCCAAGGAAGTACAAAGTCTTGATGTTGAGAGTACATTCCTGGGTGGCTGCTAGTTTTAATGCTCTGTCACTGTTTCTAGCGCAGGCGCTCATTTCACGTGTAGAGCTAGGTCACATAAGTAGATTTGGATGTGAGGTGCTACTACTAACTTCAAGAGATATTTAATACTTATATAATAAGCCATATTACAAATATAATGATCAACTTTTACTCTAAAGTAATCTTAAATGGCTAGAGAAATATAGCCACTAGTACTGGTCTCCCATCCTTCTCAAAATGGTTGAATTTTCCTGTGAAGGGATCATAGTTTGCTTCCTAATCTTATTTGTTGTGATTGTTATTGTGATTCTTTGTGTCTAAGGATTAAATTGATCGGATGAAGGCCAGATACTTGGGCAAATTAATTTTGTTCCCCTTGTCTTTGTGATATTTATTTTTCTTTTTTATATTTTATCATAACATAAATTTTTATTTAGTTGTTATTATATTCTTTCCATGTATACATTTTATCCATCCCTGCTTGTCTCCACAAATGTTATGTCTTGTATAGTGGGTAACCTAGCAAGGATGACTCTTTCACACCGCGGGGTTGCTTGTCAGCATAGGAGCTGCTTTTTCCTCCAAGCGTTCCATCCAAGATTTCTACGTTTAGCCAACCGTCGACTTGACTTTAGTTAGCCCTATGCGATGAATAATTCTGGCCCATGCTTGACGCGTTCGTGTGGGGTGTCTACTGTCCAGAGATCAATTAATTCTTTCTGCCTTCCTGTGTGGCTGTGTGCATATCACTCTTGACAAATTTCCATGATGCCGCTCTCAAATAATATACCTCTCCATATGTATCGTCATACAACTGGCCGGGTGGGCAGGATAGACTCACAAACTCTTGTGGATGCCGATCACAACCCGGCAACCTTTTTTCGTCAAATAAACAGGAGGACTGCATATCGTTACATTTAGAAGATAGCAACCCTACAACTTGTTCAGCGGTTCAGCCTCACCAGGTTCTGATTTCCTCTACTTGCAAAACTGATGAACAGGGACATTCAGACTCTTATATATATTGAGTAATCTGCTGCTTTGTCTCTAATTGAGTTTGCAGGACAATCAATTCTATAGGTTGTTTGATCAATCCACATAGCTGGTATGCGCTCTATGTCGACCACAGTGTTTAATTTTGTCCTCTACACAAAAGTCCTTATGCGTCTGTGTCACTCTTGACAAATTTTTTCGATGCCCCTCTCACAAATAAGTACCTCTCTATATGTATGATCATAAGTCAAAACTGCCTGGCTGAGCAGGCTAGCTTCCCCAACATTATGGGTGTGCTGTCATGTTTATAGACTATCGAGTGTGATAGTGCTGGTACGATTTTCTGTGATACCATAGTTAGTTCAGGAGTTCAACCACGCCAGGTTTTGATTTCCTCACCTCACCTGCACCTTTGCAAGATCGATCGTAGATTTTCAAATGATGAACAGGGATAATCTGGCTCATATATGTATGGAATATTTTTGTTTCTTTCTCTGCATACAGGACAACCGATTCTGCAGCAGGTTTGTTTGTTCAATCTTAATGGCAGCAGAGATGGTCAGTTCTGCATTGGCCCAGGAGGCTGTCAACCATGTCTTATCAAGAACCAAGGAGGGTTATGAGGACAAGTCAGATGCAAAGGAGAACATAGAGAGGATGGAGATTGCACGCATCAAGCTAGAGGCCGTCCTTGAGACCTCCAACAAGTGGAACGTTACCAGCGTGCCACTGCTGCGTTGGCGGAGCAAGCTTAAGTGTGGCAGAACTTCCTAAATAATATGGTCCACATGCACCTGTCATTGTCTTAAAAGACCTCTGACGGCTTTGCATGTGTTCCATACCAATTAAGAAATCTATCAGGTGTCCTCGGAAAACCCGAATCATCCACATTTACAGCCCATATCGGATCAACAAAGTAGTAGCTTCAACATTATAATATTTGATACAAAACTTTACATCAGAGTGCGGAACAATAACAATAATAAATTTTCAAATCATGAGTCAGTTAACTATTACAAAATTAACTTCAATTGCGGAAGTTGAGTAAAGCTACAGAAGAGCCCAGCGACAAAACCATGGTTCGGGGCAACAGTCAGTACCTGTAACAGGGGTTTAACAAACCCTGAGTACATAAGGGTACTCAACAAGACTTACCCGACTAAAGAAAAAGACTCTAAGAATATTCTAGCTCATGGGAAGTAGTTGAGCTAGAAAAGTGAAGTTTTGCGGAAAAGTATTACTATACATGGATCCTTATTTTCAATATTTTAAACAAGTTTTTAGCATCAAATTTTAGGTGAAACTTAATATTGTTGGTTTGCACCTATTCTATCTCAATCACTTGAATTAAGCATCACATATCATATCCACCTCTTTTCCATCTTATGTCCAGGAGAAACCATGTTCCACTTGTTTAACTATGATGCAGGTCAGGTGATCGAGTCTCCATAACCGAGGAGCAACGATGATTCGAACCGATTACACACTATGCCAAAAAAGCTTATCAGTGACGCATCTAGACAGTCATCAGTGACGCGGAAAAAACGTGTCACTAATTTTGCGTCTGAGATAAGGACGAATCAGTGACGCGTAAAAACGCGTCACTGATAACCCGCTATTGGTGACGCGTGTATCCAAAACGCGTCACTGATAACCCCCTATTGGTGACGCGTCCAACCAACACACGTCACGAATAACCCTCTATTGGTGACGCGTCCAACCAATACGCGTCACGAATAAACCCCTATTGGTGACATGTCCAACCAATACGCGTCACGATAACGCACTATCGGTGACGCGTCCAACCAATACGCGTCACGGATAACTATTTCAAAAAACAAAAAAAAATTATGATAATCCTATATATATGCAATGATCCTACTATATACACACGTCAGACATGATCCCATATACACACGTCACACATGAGACATACCACCGTTTCAATGATCAATTATTTACAAATAGATACATGTTATATTACAAAATGTGTTATCAGCCGTGGGCCATTGTTTACAAGGTACAACCGATGTGCTTGATGAGAATAAAGACAAGAAAAAACACTTAATAATCCTAGAAGAGTAAAACCTTGTTTCCCCATCGCTCGATCATGAAATATAGCATTTGTCTCTATGATAAAACAGGGCATCGGTCACCGAGATAACAACAAGCTACTGATGTGTTGCTGTCCACCAGCTTTTGCTCAAGTAAAAAAAGATGCCTGCATGAAAAAAGAGATGCTCACCCAAATATGTAGGTTCAGTGCAATTCAGATTGATTTTTCTATATTGTCTAAAATTCAGATTGATTTTTCTAGTAGTAAATCTCTAGCTAGTAGTAATAGTTTCTCTGATAGTAGTAATTTGCTAATAGATCTCCTTTCTCTACAAATAAACATTCACTAGTAATCTGGACACTAGCTAGTAGTAAATATCTAGCTTAAATCATCAAAACAATGTCTAAATAAAATGAGAAGCTCACCTAATTATGTAGGTCCAGTGCAAATCTGCATGGTCCAATGTGTGCATATCTGTAAAAAAAACGAAGTTCACCAAAAGTTAGCTGATTCCCAGGCTGCTCAATGTTGTTATCAAAATTCTCATGAGAGCAAAGATGTGCGCGCACAGGAGAGCCGAGAGCGGGGGTGCGGCGTGTGTTGTGGGGACTGGGGAGACGGAGGGAGGATGGAGGATGGAGGTGCGGCTACTCACTTTCGGATTCCCTCATGCCTAACAAGTACCAGCTAGCCACTTGTTCAAAGAACTTATACAGAAAATCAAACCGTACCATCAAAGGCATTGACAAGATAATTAAGGCTACTAATCCCAGTCCCCCATCACTAACAATGCCCGCAAAAAAGCAAGCTTCCACTACTCAATATCGAAGAACCGATAATATGGGACACCAACAGGACTTTTAGCTACTGGTCTGTACATCTCTAGGAGTTAGTAAGAAGCTGCTGCCTGATCACCTACTCGCACTTAGCTTCAGATCAGTAACTTATGTAATTTGACTAACTAGCCTGTACAAGAAAAAGAAGCTAACAACTCCCCTCACAAGTCATCAAGCCAGATAAGGATGCATTCAGAAGCCAAGGCATACCATTTATTTTTGAAGGTACAATGTTCCCTTGCCCTTCTTGTCTCCACCAATCTCAATATACTTGCACCTCTGCGACACGCATCCGGGAAAGATTGGGATATACTTGACTCAACAACATGTGACAGTACGTTGATCAACAGCACCTCTGTAAGACAATAAAAATAAAGGCATGTTTCTGCAGCAAAACAAGAGCTAGCTAACATGTATGTAATACTTTTAACTGCAGTACATGATCTGTGTGTCGTCCCCTTCACTGTTCGGCATATCTGCATCAAGTAAACCAAATAAGAAAACAAAGACATGGAAATATTATACTGATTCTTGTGCTGACATTTGGTTTGCTCTTGCAACATGCTACAGTGAAGCCATCTTTATTCTAGACACAAAGAAAGGAGAACTCAAACTGTGCAGCCAACAGGCATTTAGTATCCACGGTTATTAAGATTTATGCACAAACAATCTAAAGTAAACAGTCCACATTCAATTGTGATTATGCACAGCAGTTTTATTGCTCCAGTGAACTCAAACTGTTTCCCAAAGCACCGAGAATTAGCTGTTTCAAAATGAGGCTTATGGTCCGCTTCACCCAACAGAGAGCCAATGAGAAAAAGAAGACAATTGGAAGCCCCATCGGTTTACTGAATTTTACCTTGTAAAAAGGATCTCTAGTAACTTCATACATCATTTCCACACCAATGACAATTGGAATGTATGTGTTGGAATGAAAGCTGGAAATACTGTCAGCCTGACATGAAACACATACACACTGGTGATTGGTAAGAAAATGTATCATATATATAAGTAGCATAGCCGTCTGTAAGTACCAAATAAAACTAAAATATGTTCTCTAAAGTAACAAACTCTCAGAAGCTATCAAATCTGTAACAATTTGTAAGAAAAACTTATCTTATAATTCATGTCCTATTGCGACTAAACTAGAGTATAGTAGAGTACTGAAACAAAATTGAAATTTTTTTAACTACATACAGATGGATATTAGCTACATACTTTTGCCTTTGCATCATGCTCAGAAATGCTATTACACATAATGCTATAATCACTGCTAATTACGCATAATGAAATGCTATAATCAGGAATGCTATTACACATAATGCCTAGAAATGCTATAATCAGTGCTAATTACACATAATGAAATGCTATTAGCTAAAATAAAACTTCAGTCTCTAATAGGTAACTACGTACTTTTGCCTTTGCATGATGCCAGAAAGTTCACTCTGTAGTACTTGAGAGGTGCAGTCTGCATTCAATATTCAGTCATCATTATCTAATTTAGAATACTGATGAAACATCAAACAAGCCATCACCATCTTATGGAGAATACTGGATTCACTGCTTCTAGTAATTATGGGCAAAGAAACATGGATACATACCCAGCAACACCTGGAATCCTGGATATTTATGCCACTTCTCGGAATTCCATCAAACACCTGGGCTGCATCCTGTACGAACTTTCCTTCCTTGGTATTCATCTGAACCACCGGCACACCACCACCAGAAAACACGAAATCAATACGCAAACAACCAAGTTAGGCGTCTGTATGTGCCAAAAGTAGCAGGAGAGGATTGGATCCGAAGTATTATATACCTCGCCATCGCCCAATAAGGGTACCTTGGCCGCCGGCGGAGGGAGAATCTCAACCCGTGCAAACCTAGACGGACCTCGATGTGGAGGCGATGGTAGGACGCGACGACCGGGCAAAGGCCGTCGCTGGTTGGGTCAGCTGCAAAGCACCTCCTCCTCCGCTTGTGCCTTCGGCGGGATGCGTGGCGGCGGTCCGATTTCGATCCGCTGCCGGTGGAGGCGACCTTGTGGGCGGCGGCATGGCGCGGACTGGGGAGGAAGGCGAGGAGCCATGCCTCCGTGAGGGCGGCGGTGCGCGTGTGCGGAGGAACGGGGGCGGCGGCGCGTGTGCGGTGGAACGGCGGCGGAGTCGGGGCGAGCGAAGTGAAGTGAAGGGACGGGACGGGGTGGATGCACGATAGGGTTACAGACAGGTTTACTTGGGCCTGCTAGGTTTCGGCCCAAATACATATACGCTAGTTGCTGTCCTAGCTTTGTTAAATGTGACGCGTTTTGTGAATATGAGTCACACATATGTTTTCCTATCATTGACACGTTAGACAAAACACGTCACATTTCTTATCCGTGACGCGTCTTGTTAACGCGCGTCACGAATACATCGTTATTTGTGACGCGTCTTGCTCTTGGGGCATGGGCAACAACTAATCGGTGACGCGTCTCATGAACCCGCGTCACAAATAGATTATTGGTGACGCGTTTTGTTTTTGTGTCACGAATCGTCGTGTCACTGATAGCGTTTTCTGGCATAGTGACACCCAGCTGGGGATCTCTAACCACACGACATAACGAATCTTGCATATGTCAGCCTTAACTCAGATCCTCCAAGACCAGAACGGGTCCGTGCCACCCGAGAGTACGGTACTCCACCGCCCTACAGCCAATCTAGAAGTTGCCGGGCATCTCAAATCCGTAGGGTGGGCACCCGCTACTCCCGCCATCTCTCCACTCCCGGTGCGCGGTTAGCTGTGCTCGTGATGGAATAGCTGGGGTCTTAGGCTTACCGCAGCATGTGGTCAAGTTGCAAAGTCTCGAACACAGACGGGCCTATAACGAACGATCCTTAATCAACAT
Organism: Themeda triandra; assembly: GCA_018135685.1. Classification (NCBI taxonomy): domain Eukaryota; kingdom Viridiplantae; phylum Streptophyta; class Magnoliopsida; order Poales; family Poaceae; genus Themeda; species Themeda triandra. Next base: position 162,428 of record JAENPR010001098.1, on the reverse strand, counting down.
AGGCGGAGCACTACACTGACTCATTTCACGATGCAAGCCACCCACCCGGTCTCAGCTTAATATTACCATATTCAAATCCACATGCTCTCATGACACGTCTTTGGATCATGTAAAGCAAAGATAAACCTGTTTCTCGCGAACGATGAAATCACCATTCGACTTCTACCGAACTCTAAGCATGACTAAGCATAAGAGATCGACCTACACATACTAGTGGGATATCATTAGAATAAAGTGTAGATCAAGGTAATCATGCATCAATGGTATCGATCAACTCCTACCAACTTAATGCACATTACACTATACTTAAGGTGTAATTAAGCATTTGTAAAACAGAGGTGAAGATTTGCATGCACCGGGGCTTGCCTGAGTTGCAGCGGTGGTTAGTTCTCATAGATATAAGAGATGTCAGACTTGGCACCAACACCAGGAATGGATGACACCAACACCATGGATCATCGACTTCAACACCAAGGATGGATGACCTTTTCCCATGTCGTTCGTGGACGATACTTTCCCGAAGATTGATCTTCATCAACCTCTTTAGCATTATTGGTGAATAATATCTTTTCGAAGCTCGACCAACACGATTCATCCCACTCTCGGAAGACTACACGTAATGAAATGATGTATGCTTTAGCATGATGAACTCATGGCATGATGCATGATGCGATACAATAAGTAAGTTAGTGGTCGTAAATGCGGGTTCTTATGGAAATGCCCATGAAGGTGCATAACGACGCTTTGATGATGATTTACAAAATTAACAAACTTGAGTACAACATTCTTTCACAATAAAGTTGCAAGCCAACAAAATCAACCTAATCATAGTCTAGCGTTTCATTAGGTTAGCTGCTTCATTAAAGAATTCAATTAAGCACATGAAATAACCTTAATTAAACCCTAATGACAAGATTAAAGAGAGCTCGAGACAATAATTAAAGTGCCAAAGGTCATTAAGTGTTAATGACCTAAGGTAAACACTCAATCATAAAGTCATACAAACCCTAAATGATTAAGCAAGATTAAAGGTTACTTAAAAGCATAATTAATTAATTAACTAAGCATTAAATTAGGCATATAATAAATTTATTTAAATTAAGCCCAAAATTTTATTTTAGGTTCATTATAACACAAATAAAATGCAAAATTAATTTCACAATTATTGGACTATTAATTAAATTATTAAAATTCATTGAAGTTGCATTTATTAATTAAATGGGATGATTCATTGACATGCAAAACAAATCCAAAATTGGCAATTCATATTTTTCCTAATTAGATTACATCATAAATAACTCACACAAAAATTTTAGAATTTTCGGAGCTCTAAATATTTTTTTATGAATTTCCAAAGAAATGGCATAAAAATACATTTTCTGAAATAATTAAAATAAAAAGGAAAATGGATCCCGACGTTGACCGGCGGCGAGGGTGATTTTGACCACAGCGAACTCGCTGACGGCGAGTCCCAGGTGGCGACAACGTGAACCTCAGGGGTGATTTTGACCAGGCGGTGATTTTGGCCAACGTGAACCTCATGACCTCGTGAGTCGATTGGGGTAGCTTATGCAGTGGCTAAGGCATGGCAGCGAGCTCAACACGGGCCATGGTGGCCATGGCGGCGCGGACATAGTTGCGTTGCGGCGACGGCACAGGTGAGGCTTATCCAAGGACATGGTTAGCACCAGGAGGTGACGGCGAAGCCGATGCTCACCGCGGTCGAGGTAGAGGCAGGGCGGAGCAGTAGGCTTGACGGCGAGGGCGGCTCGGCGGCGTGTTTTGGTGGCAGCATGCGCATTTCGGCATGTTCGGGCACTGCGGAAGCAGCTGGCAACGAAGAAGGTGGCCGCGTCGGAGCTCTGGCCAGAGGCAGGGGAGATGACCATGGTGCGGTGGTTCCCGACGGGCTAGGGCGTCGCGAGTGGTCTCGACGGCTTCACGAGAAGATGGCGAAACCAAGGGCAAGTGCGGGAGGGCGAAGGTAGAGCGATGGAGGCGAATTGCGCCGGTGAACAAGCTCGACGGCGTCGCGAAGGTAGAGAAGCCGGGCACGGCTGCCGGCCCTTGGGCTTTATAGGCGCGGGTGAGCAACGGGGCGAGGACACGTGGATGTCTCACGTCCACGTCGAGCACGAGGTGGTGAGTTGGGCATGCCTGGAAGGATGGAGAAAGCCGCCGATGACGAGCCGTGTGCCAACTTGCATGCTTAGGGGAAATTACAAGTTTGCCACTTTGGTCCCATTTTGAAAAATTCCCCAAAATTTTGAATAGAACTTTAAAAACTCCAAAAACAAAGTTTGCATGAATTTTCAAGATCTACACTTTTCTAAATATGAAGATTTTCAAATTTAGCCTACGTTTGAAATTTGAATTTGAAATTCAAAAGGGGACAAAAACCCTAAACTGAATTTTCAAAATTACTTTTGACATTGTTTTAGAACTCAAAAATCTTTAAATGCAAGAGTTGCTCAACTTGTCAAGCCTAACAACTTTCATAATTTGAATACTTCCAAATTTTGAATGGAAAAAGGAGATTTGAAATAAAATAGAAAAGGGTACATTTTTTGGAAAACTGAATTTTCAAAATTGCTCCAAATGTTCTTTTGAAACTTCAAAAACTTTGAATACCAACTTTGTAGGTCTCCTCAAGATCTACAAACTTGCTTTTAAATCAACCCCAAATTCTTTTTAGATTTTGAAATACATAAAAGGGGGTAAAACCAGGGTTTTCAAGTCAAATTTAAATTGGATTTGTTTTCTATATTAATTGGTGATTAACTAGTGATCACACATGCATCCCAAATGCATTATTGGTTCAAACCACACTTGTTGCACTCAATGCCATATTTGGTTGACTAAAATTAAATTATAAAAATCATTTCAATATTCTCCTAATTTGAATTCAAATTTGAAATCCAAATTCAAATCCAAACTTGGAGCTCAAGTTTTAAATGTTGATCTTGAATTCATCCCCTACACATGACTTAGTGTAAAGCATCACTTTACACCTTAATCCATAGGGCATAAATCAAGAATTTAAGATGGCATTAAAAATAAGGTTTTGGGTTCAAGTCACACTCCAAAACAAGAAGCACGAACAACCTATGAAAGTGAACTTATTTTAGTTGAGGCATGTCAAAATTGACTTACACAAGACCACTTTGCGAAACATAAAATGACATGTCAAGTTTTAGTTGTTTTAGTTACTTGCAAATTCACATAAAATGACAAGAAACTTAATAAAACCATAAGTAGCATCATTACATGTATTAAATAAATAGTACATTAAATGACATAAACATGCTTATGAAGAATGCATTTATGCCATGATGCTCAATGATTATGCTTGACAATGCACATGATCAAGATTTTAGTTGTCATTAACATCTAGGATGTTACAATCCTTCCCCCTTAAAGAAATCTCATCCCAAGATTTTGGAACAACAAAATCTGGTGGGGCAAGTAATGGAAAAGGAAATGTGTCAAGCAAATCAACTTGACAGAATTCATAGAACAACAAAGTTTGATTTGAGGGTCGCAACCAAGACATAAGAGAGGCTACAATTAACAAGATATTTAGGAATTCAAGGGAGTTTGAACGTGAATCCTTAGATAGGTTTGAAAAGTAGGGCACATTGGTTGTGGAGCTATAATAGCTCATGCACACAAACCTCGATACCTGCGCGTACCTAGTAATAACTTGTGTGACCGTGGCACACAAGAGACTCTAGGTTCTATCGTGGCACCAGGGTTATGGAACATGGCACCACTATAGGGCACAACAGCAGTAACCCACATCTCACAATATCTAGAACGTAACCGGGATCAGAAATCGATCACAATCACAAGATGCTTAGAGAACTCAAAGAACAACTTTGAATCTCTAATGAGTGTTCAAGGATCAAAAGCACATTAAGTGTGAGCTTTAATGGTTCAGGAGCACCGACTACAGCATCAGTGCATGCCCTGGTTAAAACTCAAGTGGTCGCGAACCACAGGAGGTTCCAGGTTGACATGACACCATAGTCACGGGTCGAGGCACCACTTCAGATCACAATCAAAGTAACTCTGGACCATCTTTTGTCGGATATGAAAGTCATGGGATTAGCATGTGCAAAGAATGAAAGCACTCTAATTGTGGACTATAAGGGATCATGATCATAGACCCCGATATCAGCGAGCGTCCAGCAGTATTTCCCTTTGGTCATAAGCCACAGGAAACCCTAGGTTTCGTCGCTATTTCTCGGTCACAGATCATGATACCTTAGGAGTACACATTTACAATGACTTTCAATCATCACACATGTCGTCAAATGACATCAAGGATGTAGCACGTGTCGAGTTAGAAGAAATCAAGGCATGACACATGCATAGCAAAGAATCAAGGATCAGTCCCAGGTTTCAGTGTTGAGGTAACAATATATATATTATGGTCTATTTCTTAAATTCCCAAGGATTAGAAACTTATGAAATCAAAGATTATCAATTGATTAACAAAACCTGGTACATGACAAGATTCATCAGTGGAATAGCTATAACGGATAATAACTGCTCTTCAACCCTAAGGGGATATTTTAAACTTCATTAAATTATCATGTTATGCATGATATAAGATATGCTCGTCCTATACGTCTTCTCAATGTTAGGAGCGCTTCATCTCCACCAAGTTAGTGAGTTAGAGGGCTTGTTAGATGGATTGTCAGAAGAAACTTCAGTGGAGTTTTGTCGATGAAGCTGACGTTCTTCTCGACCATCCGAAGAAGCATCGATGAACTTCTCGAAGTCTTTCAGCAAGCAAGAAGATAGATAAGAGTCCATTTTAACTTATTACCTTTAAAAACGTTTATGTTGTAAAATTATTTTTAAGTTTTCAAATGTAATGTTGTAGCTGATCCATTGTATGAGCTCGATACCAAACTATGGCAGAATCTCCTACATAATATGGCCCACATGCATCTGTCATTGTCTTAAAAGACCTCCAACGGCTATGCATGTGTTCCATACCACTTAAGAAGTCTGTTGTGTGTCCTCAAAAAACCTGAACCATCCACATTTACAGCCCATATCGGATCAACAAAGGAGTAGCTTCAACGTTACAACATTTGATACAAAACTTTATATCAGAGTGCGAAAGAATAACAATAATAAATTTTCAAATCGTGAGTAAGTTAACTTTTACAAACTTAACTTAAATTGCGGAAGCTCAGCAGAGCGACAGAAGACAACTTAGGTAGGACACCTAAGTTATGAGGGGCAACCAAAACATGCCGAGCCCAGCAACATAACCTTAGTTCGGGGCAACAGTCAGTACCTACAACAGGGGTTTAACAATCCCTAAGTAGATGAGGGTACTCAACAAGACTTTCCCGAATAAAGAAAAAGACTCCAAGAATGTGCTGGCTTATGAGAAGTAGTTGAGCTAGAAAAGAGAAGTTTTGCGAAAAAGCATTACTATATATGGATCCTTAGTTTCAATATTTTAAACAAGTTTTAGCATCAAATTTTAGGTGAAACTTAATATAGTTGGTTTGCACCTATTCTATCTCAATCACTTGAATTAAGCATCACATATCATATCCACCTCTTTTCCATCTTATGTCTAGGAGAAACCATGTTCCACTTGTTTAACTACGATGCAGGTCCGGTGATCGAGTCTCCATAATCGAGGAGCAATGACGATTCGAACCGATTATACCCAGATGGGGATCCCTAACCACACGACATATGTAGAATTGAATCTTGCATATGTCAACCTTCACTCAGATCCTCCAAGACTAGAACGGGTCCAAGCCACCCGAGAGTATGGTGCTGCACTGCCCGACAGCCAATCTAGAAGTTGCCAGGCATCTCAGATCCGTAGGGTGGGCACCCGCTACTTCCACAATCTCTCCACTTCTAGTGCGTGGTTAGCCATGCTTGTGATGGAATAGCTGGGGTCTTAGGCTTACCACATCATGTGGTCAGTTGCAAAGTCTCAAACACAAACGGGCCTAGAATGAACGATTCTTAATCGACACAGGCGGAGCACTACACTGACTCGTTTCATGATGAAAGCAACCCGCCCAGTCTCAGCTTAATATTACCATATTCATATCCACATGCTCTCATGACCCATCTTTGGGTGATGTAAAGCAAAGGTAAACCTGTTTCTCACGAATGATGAAATCACCATTCGACTTATACCGAAGTCTAAGCATGACTAAGCATAAGAGATCGACCTAAACATACAAGTGGGATATCATTGGAATAAGGTTTAGACCAAGATAATCATGTATCAACGGTATCGATCAACTCCTACCAACTTAATGCACATTACACTAGACTTATGGTGTAATTGAGCATTTGTAAAACAGAGGTAAAGAGTTGCAAGCACAGAGGCTTGCCTGAGTTGCAGTGGTGGTTAGTTCTCGTAGAGACCAGAGATGTCAGACTTGGCACCAACACCAAGAATGGATGGCACCAACACCATGGATCATCGACTTCAACACCAAGGATGGATGACCTTTTCCCATGTCATTGGTGGATGATACTTTCCCGAAGATTTGTATTCATCAACCTCTTTAGCATTATTGGTGAATGATATCTTTCCAAAGCTCGACCAACATGATTCATCCCACTCTCAGAATACACGTAATGAAATGATGTATGCTTTAGCATGATAAACTCATGACATGATGCATGATGCGATACAATAAGTAAGTTAGTGGTCGCAAATGTGGGTTCTTAAGGAAATGCCCATGAAGGTGCATAATGATGCTTTGATGATGATTTACAAAATTAATAAACTTGAGTACAACTTTCCTTCACGATAACGTTGGACGCCAACAAAATCAACCTAATCATAGTCTAGGGTTTCATTAGGTTAGCTACTTCATTAAAGACTTTAATTAAGCACATGAAATAACTTTAATTAAACCCTAATGACAAGATTAAAGAGAGCTCAGACAAAATAAATAAAGTGCCAAGGTCATTAAGTGTTAATGACCTAAGGTCAACACTCAATCATAAAGTCACACAAACCCTAAACGACTAAGCAAGATTAAAGGTTAGTTAAAAGCATAATTAATTAATTAATTAAGCATTAAATTAGGCACAAAATAAATTTATTCAAATTAAGCCCAAAATTTTATTATAGGTTCATTATAACATAAATAAGCTGGAAAATTAATTTCACAATTATTGGACTATTTGTTTGAATTATTAAAATTAACTGAATTTGCATTTATTAATTAAATGGGCTAATTAATTAACATGCAAAACGTATCCAAAATTGGCAATTCATATTTTTTCTAAACAGATTAAATCATAAATAACTCACATAAAAATTTTAGAATTTTTGGAGCTCTAAATATTTTTTATGAATTTCTAAAGAAATGGCATAAAATGCATTTTCCGAAATAATTAAAATAAAAAGGAAAATGGATCCCGACGTTGACCGGCGGCGGGGTGATTTTGACCACGGCGAACTCGCCGACGGCGAGGTCCTAGGTGGCGGCGAGGGCACCAACGTGACCCTCCTGACCTTGCGAGTCGATTAGGGTAGCTTATGCGGTGGCTAAGGCATGGCAACGAGCTCACCGCTGGCCATGGTGGCCATGGCGGCGTGGACACAACAGCACGGCGGCGACGGCGCAGGCGAGGCTTATCCAAGGACATGGTTAGCACCAGGAGGTGACAGCGAAGCCGATGCTCACCTCGGTCAAGGTAGAGGCAGGGCAAAGTAGGAGGCTTGACGGCGAGGGCGGCTCGACGGCATGTTCCGGTGCGTCCGGGCACCGCGGAAGCAGCTGGTGACGAAGGAGGTGACCGCGGCGGAGCTCTGGCCGAAGGCAGGGGAGATGACCGCGGTGCGGTGGTTCCCGACGAGCTAGGGCGTCGCGATGGGCTGGACGACATCACGAGAAGATGGCAAAATGAAGGGCAAGCGCTGGAGGGTGGAGGTAGAGCGATGCCGGCGAATGGCTCAGGTGAAGAAGCTCGACGGCGGCGCGAAGGTGGAGAAGCCTGGCACAGCTGCCGGCCCTCGGCTTTATAGGCGCGGGCGAGCAGCGGGCGAGGACACGCGGAGGTCTCGCGTCCATGTCGAGTAGGAGGTGGCGAGTTGGGCGTGCCTCGGAAGGATGGAGAAGGCCACCGGCGATGAGCCGTGTGCCAACTTGCTTGCTTAGGGGAAAATTATAGGTTTGCCACTGGTCCCATTTTGAAAAATTCTCCAAAATTTTGAATAGAAGTTCAAAAACTCCAAAGACAAAGTTTGCATGAATTTTCAAGATCTACACTTTTCTCAATATGAAGATTTTCAAATTCTGCCTACTTTTTGAAATTTGAATTTGAAATTCAAAAGGGGACAAAAACCCTAAACTAAATTTTCAAAATTACTTTTGAAATTGTTTTGGAACATGAAAATCTTCAAATACAAGAGTTGCTCAACTTGCCAAGCCTAACAACTTTCATATTTTGAATATTTCCAGATTTTGAGTGGAAAAAGGAGATTTGAAATAAAATAGAAAAGGGGGCATTTTTTGGAAAACTGAATTTTTAAAATTTCTCTAAATGTCCTTTTGAAACTTCAAAAACTTTGAATACCAACTTTGTAGGTCTCATCAAGATCTACAAACTTGCTTTTTAAATCAACCTCAAATTCTTTTCAGATTTTAAAATACCGAAAAGGGGGTAAAACCAGGGTTGTCTAAGTCAAATTTAAATTGGATTTGTTTTCTATATTAATTGGTGATTAATTAGTGATCACAGAAGCCTCCCAAATGCATCATTGGTTCAAACCACACTTGGTCCACTCAATGCCACATTTGGTTGACCAAAATTAAATTATGAAAATCATTTAAATATTCCCCTAATTTGAATTCAAATTTGAAATCCAAATTCAAATCCAAACTTGGAGCTCAAGTTTTAAATGTTGATCTTGAATTCATCCCCTACACATGACTTAGTGTAAAGCATCACTTTACACCTTAATCCATATAGGGCATTAGAAATAAGGTTTCGGGTTCAAGTCACACTCCAAAACAAGAAGCACAACAACCTATGAAAGTAAACTTATTTTAGTTGAGGCATGTCAAGATTGACTTACACAAGAACACTTTGTAAAACATAAAATGACATGTCAAGTTTTCGTTGTTTTAATTACTTGCAAATTCACATAAAATGACAAGAAACTTAATAAAAACCATAAGCAACATCATTTCATGTATTAAATAAACAGTACATTAAATGACATAAACATGCTTATGAAGAATGCATTTATGCCATGATGCTCCATGATTATGCTTGAAAATGCACATTATCAAGATTTTAATTGACATTAACATCTAGGATGTTACATTAAGCGCTCCTCACATGAGTGCGGCAACACTTTGCGTAGGTGTAGGCAGTGCATGCAAGAAGAGGAAGAAGTATAGCAAGCGGTAAGGAGCTCCTCCTTTCCAAAGAGGATCGCTCATACTGCCATGTCATTTGTTTCATTAATCTTTAGTCATGGTAAAGATGATGGGCTGAAAGGATCCACTGTCGCTCGGCTATTCGAACGGTTTGCAAAAGGTGTGACTGAATTCTTGAGATACCTGGAGCATAGTGGAACGCCATGCAGATGCATGTTTTCTGACCCTCTTATACGCCATCTTATCACTGGCAAAGGAACAAAGTATTGTTGTGTTAGCAATGGTAAACATCTCTCATTTCTTCTACAACCCTGTAGTCCACTACAAGAGCATGGGATGGAGGTTGGCCTAATATTGTTACTTGAAGATACCAATACACTACCAGAGAATAGTTTTGCTCTTGCCCACACCTTATGGCTCTCGAAAAGTATAGACATAGTTAGGGTTGCAATCGGATGCCTGCATTTGTTCATACCTTACTTATGCTCAACAGTCGAGACTGTGAAGACAAAGCTCACTCAGGTACCAACACAAGACTTGTGCTTGGTGCCCGATGCTTATCCTATTTTTGGCCACTGTGTTGAACTTGAACACTAAAACAATCTCGACACCATGTGGTCCAATTGGTTTCGACCGAACCCTCTTTGTTGCCACCAACAAGTTCATCAGTACTCCCAAAGATACAATGCCAAAGGCTCATCGTCAGAATCATTGCCATGTGATATATACTTGGAACCTGTTATCCAAGTGTACTTGCTAGGCCAGGTCGCACTGTCTGCTAGGAACAACATTCAGAGAGTGTTGCCGATGGTGAAAATAAAAAAAGCCCCATGAGTGAATTTCCTTATCTGAAACTTGGAGTTCATTTCTATCCCCATGTCCCTACCAAAGAATTTTCACCTGGAGTCGAGGGTTCGGCAACAGAAATGATCATTGGGGCGACCGTGAAACAGGGCTTGTATGCAAAAATTTGCTTTGAATAGTTGGGCGACTTTTTGATACCAAAGGCAGTAGATTGCCTTCATGGGAGTGTGGCACGCACCTCGTATCAGATGCTTTGGAAGTCCAAGCATGGCGGCGCAAACCTTCAAGTCGAGAAAATCTCATGGGGACTAACCACTAGGAGAGACATGTGTGGAAAACATCCTAAACAACGACAGGGCAAGAAGGTACAAGGCTGGGCAAGTGCAAACATAGATTTCATAAGCTTCTGGGTTGTGCACGCGCCTGCCTACTTGCAGGCCACATTCGTGGACCGGGTTCATAGAGTAAAGCGATTTCCGCTACCATTATTATTTAAAAACAATCCTTGTTTCAACGATTATTGCCCAATCTTGTTGTTTTTGTCAAAATATCAAAGATTTTTGGCAAGGAAGATCAAATCGCGCAGCATACTAAATGCCTGAAGGATTTGATGTTAGTAAAGTGTGTGTCTTCCAGCATTAACTTCTACTAGAGGATTTATATGGTGGGTTTCCTGCATATGGCGGGCTTAGACTATATATTTTGTTCTTCTTGCTGGTTGAGGTAGTTGGTTGGGTAAATGGGAATGGATCCAACCGAAAGGTTGATATAAGGGCATTATTGTGGTTGTCAGGCTTGACTCCTTTGATATGGATTGTGACCTTCTTATAATTTTGTACACACATGCCCATAAGAAATATACTAACTTTACTCTTTCTTTGTTTACTGAATGTCATGTAAACCTATTCTCATCTTCTATATATATTTAGTATTCCCGCTCTGGTTTGGCTCAAAAATAAAGTGGGATATTGTTATCAGGTGTGAAAACACTCGGGATTGATTTATGGTCAAATTTGTAGATTCAACCCACGTGTATTGAAAACATCTCGGTCCAATTTCTATATTCAACCCACGTGTATTGATTTATGGTCATCAAGACGAATTGATTTTTCTATATTTGGCATATGTAAAAATGGGATGAAAAAATGTGGCTATTTGTATTATCATTTTACTTTTCCCATTTTTGACCGGGACATCCCATTGTTACCCATGTGCAAGATTCCATTTTGAAGAAGCCCAATAGTGCATAAAAGTCGGTGACAGCATACAATACTAGCAAGTCAAAGGCCGACTAGTGGTTGGCTTCATGTGTTGTGGACTAACGCTCTTGTACTCTTCATATTTTTGTAGCTTATGGTATTAATTGGAATTTTTTTCGTAGGTAGTTTCTAACGTCACGTTGGCCAGCGTGTGAACTCTTGTTTCATGATGACAACACAGTGAGGCGAGCACAGTACCAAGGAGAAGTTTCATGGCAAAGATAAGATATATTTGGCTATATGCTGCATTGAGAAACTTTTTGGACACTACAGATCTCGACACCGTCCTTGATTTTGCATCAATAAAACCATGATGAAGTCTCTTTTTTTGCACGATGATGGGAGTTTCATTTTATTCAGGGTTTTTGAGGTAATAAAAATATTGACATTTTCTTGTTTTCTAGACTTCGTATTATAATATTGTCTTTTTTTTTTGGGGAACATGCCATGGCATGTGTTTCATTAAGCATAATAGAAGTTCCTTACACCCCATGGTAATCCAAAGATTACCAAAGAAAGCCCTACATCTAAGCCTCGCACGAGGTTGTAATTACATACAACAGATGACACCAACAGAAGCTAGGAAAGTCTGCCTCACTACAGAGACGACTCCTCCTCCAAGCCAAGCATGTTGAGGTTCCACGCGACCGGGTCGAACTCGCAGCCCAAAAGCTTCTGAAGATTGGCATGGCCGGCATCCGAGAGCGGCTGGCGGAACGCATTCTTGCACAACCGGACCGTGTCAGCCCCCAATGACGGGGAGGGAGGGGCGACCCTGAGTTTCTTCAATAGCACGACCTGCGCCTGCGCAGTTGAGTCAGCCTCCCGTGGTGTAGATGCGATCCGCACGCTCCGACGAAGAGATTGGATCGGGGCAGGTGTTCTAGACCTGCGCAGTCTAGGCGGCCCTTGGATGAGCGGCGTCTGCAGCGGAATGCAGAGCTCCTCCTCCAGATGCCGCACCGCCGCCCGCGGTGTCATCTGGCCAGCTTCCTCCTTCCCCGAGCACACTCCATCGTCACCGGCCGCATCGTTCCCGGCCCGGGCATCCGGGAGGGACTCCCCCTCAACCGAGGGTAGCACGAGCGGTCCATCCAGGATCACTGCCTAGCAGTCGTTGAGGTTGGCTGTGGGCTGCTCCTGAGTCGTGGTGAGGCACGCATCTGGAGCCTGGGAGCATGTGTCTGCGATCCGGTCCGGCGCCGAGACTTGCTGCGCACCATCCTCCAACCCGGGCACGGCTGCCGCATCCCCGACCTGGTCGATGGCGTCCACGGGCTGCTCGGGCACCAGGATAGCCCGTGCAACAACCGTCGTAGTGTTGCCGCACAGAGGGGTGGAGGGGGCACGCGCTTCAGGGCGGAGCTGGTCCATGAGCGCCCGGGATCCGCAGAGAACAATGAAGTTCTCCGGGAGGTTCCCCGGCTGCAGCCCCGCCGCGGCGGCAATGGCCACCCGCGCATCCTCGATGAGGGCGCCCGTCGAGTCGCGTCGAGACAATACGACGATGGGGAACTGAAGGCCCGCAGCGTCGCTGTCCGTGTGCGACGGCGGCGACAACGTCCCCCCATGTGCTCCTTCCGACGCTCCAGGCGGAGGTGGAGGTGGAGTCTGTCCCTCCGCCCCCTGCGACGTCCCGAGGCTGCGACCGAGACGATGCCTGATGGAGCACCCACCACTCTTGGCCGCAGAGCGGCCATCGACCAGAGGCGCTCGTGGCCGCTTGCAGTCCCAGGCAACATGATTGGGCCGAAGACAGCTGTAGCAGCAAGGCTGTCGGTTACAGGTCGCAACCCGGTGGCCGGGTGCTAGGCAATTGAGGCACCGGCTCTCGACCACCCTGGGGAGCCTCCGCGGCCAGTGACCAGCCCGAGGCCGCCCAGCATGATGACGCTTGACCCCTGCCTTGGTCGACCTCTCCTTCTGCGCCTGTCGTTGAGGAAGCACCTATTGCCACACGTCAGCGTCCGGCGACGTTGCCCGGTGTCATGGACCCAGCCGGGATCTGATCCGCAGTCGGCGGAGGCACGTCCCCCGCGGCTACAGTCGCCTGCCCTTATGCGGCGACGTCAATGCCCATAGAGTTGCACCGGGACATGTTCCGGCGCAGGCGCAGTCACAGCGGTCGCCGTGGCTGCGCCCATCGTCCTTCTGCGTCGGCGATGCCTACACCGTGGGTGCGCGGGGGCAGAGGCCCTGCTTCTGGAGCCGGCAGCGAGACCTCCATCCGCCGTGGCAGCTCCCGAGGCGGAACCTGCGACCGGCGCGATGGCCTGGCGCGTAGCTTGCAGGTAGCGCGATGGCCTGGTGAGAGGAGGTGTGGGCGCGGCGGAGGCTACCAATGGAGCAGAGGCCCTCTCGGAGCCCAGCCCGACGAGGCGGCCCCTGGCGGCGCCGACGACACCCAGCCCTGGTGGTACACGAGGAGAACACATCCCCTTGTATGGAGCTCTCCCCCGCTGCTCCCCCCTTCTACCCCTCATCCTCCATAGGTCCAAGCTTCAACGGTGGGAGGAGGTCGTCGTCGCCGACTGTTCCGATGACGAAGAAGGCGAGCTACCGCCGGCAGCGGCCTTCCTCTCTGCCCGCCGTCATGAAGCCATCACGCCTTCATGCTGGCCATCTCCCCTGGCCTTGAGGACAGGGAGTCCTCGGCTAGGGATGAGGGGGCCGCCCTGGTGGCTGCGGACGCCCGCGCCGCCACCGGCGCCCTGGGTGTCGTCGGCGCCGCCAGGGGCCGCCTCGTCGGGCTACGCAGCGCCCACAACTCCTCTCACCAGCGGTCCTCCCACGGAGCCTGTGCCGCGCTACCTGCAGGCTGTGTGCCGGGCCATCGCGCTGGTTGGCGGCCGAGTCGCGAGGAGGAGGGGACAGGTCGGGTGGGTGAGACGGGTCCATTTTTCCCCACCTTCTTATAATATTGTCTTTGCCCATTAAATCACCATTAGTATAATTGCGGGCTGTGGCGTAGCAGTGGTCTGGGACTCTGGGAGGTGAATCGTGTTCATGCGTACGTGAGGTGGTGTATGCTCATCGTGTCCGAGCCCACTCCAACTGGAAATTTTTAGTGGGTCCATCAAAGCTGGCATAATAAATTTTGCTTGAACCAATAAACTTATACTGATGAGAAAAAAGGCATTGTAAAATTGGACACTGCTCGTGCCCACGGGGATGATCGAATTGACCTGGCCATTGCCCGTCCCAACATCTCGGACATGTAACCATGGGAGGTCATGTAGAGTTGGAGGTGTAATGAAATGGGAGAACTCTGGTTAGTAGTTCGGCCGCTTCACCTGGTAATTGGATCTATTGCATTGTTTTTTCAACGTTACGTGCGGGATAGAAGTTAGTAGTGACATCTTCTTGTCAGCCTCTGGAGTTTTGAGGTAATTGAAACTGGACTGCTTTGAATATGGTATATATCATCATCAGCCCATTCCTTATGGTGTCTGTCTAGATCTTCTATGTATTCAACATCTATTAGTCCACTGTTGACTAGACTGCTCGATCCTGTGTGTGGAATTCTACCACATGATGGGCCTGTGTGTGGAATTCTACATGAAGTAATCTAGTCTTCAGTCACCCTGGCGGTCTTCGCAATGTGGTCCATACATCAACTTCGCTGCTACTTTGCCCTCTACATCACTTAATTGTCTTTTCCCTCTATTCAAATTCCTCCTGCGTGCCTATCAATCTTGATAAATTTCCATGATGTCCCTCTCGTAAATGAAGTAACTCTCAATATGTATGATCGCAACTTGCTGGCCGGGCAGGATAGATTTTCCATCTCTTTTGTCTGAGTTGCTGTGGTGTCGATTTTCTGAGACCCTACAGGCTACAGCTAGATTTGACGCTAAATTAGGTCAACACACCGCACGTGGGCTTTAGACGCCCTCGAGGTAGCCCTAGGCGACCTGCAACGCAGCGACGACGCAGCGTGACCGGCAAGACCGATCTAGAGATCGATTAGCCGGTGTGGAGCTCGTCGACAGCCGGAGATAACCAACATCTTTCGCGGTGAAGAGCGACGAGGTTTACGAGCAAACTGGCAAAGGGTAACCAACGTACTTACGGGAACGAAGATCCGACTAGTTTCCGAGCAAACTAGCAAAGGAGCCGTCGAAGCCCTAGCCTGAGAGGGATCTCGTCAGGGCAAGGAGGTCGCCGGTTGCCCTAGGTCGGCGGACGAGCCTAGAGCGCCATCCTTGATCGCCTGGATCAAGCCGTGGGACAGCACGGAGCTGGAAAGTAGAGCAAAGGTAGAGGGTAGATTGGTTTCGGTTGTGTTTGGTTGACGATTGATTGGATGGGATCAATCGGCCGTGATCCTCTCATATATATAGAGGGGGTGGTCTTATCCCAGCAGGAAACATCTCCAAAACAAATACGACAAGTTTCCCACGTCAAAACTTCCCAAAACATGACTTGAAACGGAGTCTGTTGCACCCGACACGCGTCGGACGCGTCCGACGCCTTTGGACGCGCGTCCGGCGCGGCGTCCGGTGCCCGCTCGCGTGCGCGACACGCCTTGTGCCGCGTCCGACGCGCGCATCTGGCGCCGTGTCGGCGCAGCCCCGCTGTGGCGTCCCGCGTCCGGCGCCATGTCCGAGCGTCCGACGCTCAGCGTCCGGCGCTCGGGCCTCGGCCGCCCGGCTCTGTGCCGCGTCCGGCGCGGTACGGACGCGTCCGACGCTGGCTCGATGGCGTGTCCGGCGCTCTGGACCGCTTACCGACCGCTCTGGGGAGCGTCCGGCGCCTATTGGAACGCCGAAAACGTCCGTACACCGGTCGTCGATGCGTTGACCCTTCCTTAGCCATTTTTGAGCGTCAACACATGCCCCCCTGTTTTCAGGTAAATTTGTCGATGAACCTGAAAACACTCCCTGACCTGCAACCAACTAGCAACGATACCCATCACATCGGCTAGCCGGTGACTAAAGGCGATGTATACATCGGCCATTTTTGTTCTAAGGGCGATACATGTATCGGCCATTATTTGGAAGAGCACTAGGCTTCTTGTCAAACACTTGGAAAATACTTCTTAGGTACTTTCCGTTAATTGCTCCCGGGAGACTATCACCTTTGCATCATCTCTAGCTTATATGAACTTTCCAACTTCGCTTCGATCACCCCAATAAGGATTTCCCAATTTGGTGACTTCCTATTGAACTTTAGCATCTTCTTTCTCGTTTACATTCCTGATGTCACCTCCTTGAGATGTCCTCAGTTTTCTTCTTGATGAGCCTGATCAAAGCCTGGATGGTTCCCACAATCGTCCTTGTTACTCAAATTCCGGACACACCAGTAATGGTGTTTGGATCATGTTTGTACTGCATTATGGGATTCCTCCAATCATCTAAATCGGTATTAGAATCATGAACTAGACCAATTAGAGACATCATTAGACAAATCAACAGCACTGATCTTAGGAGAATTGGCTAATCCGACTGTAACAGTTGGTTAAGCCAATTCCTCTTTATTTGTACAGTGTAAACTTATATTTTGATGTATCGGCTTTTCTCACGTGTGAAGTTTGTGCCCACTGACGTCAAAGCCAGATACCTGTTGAGCTAAACATGTTGGCCCTCTAATTTCATGTCTCAAAACATGCCGAATTCCAGATTCGGTAAATCTGGCAATTATACCAAGCCAAGCTTGTAGTGATCCATATAATTATTGAAACTTTCTAGCAACTTGCATCATCAGCAAAGGATCACTATAAGCCTCAACATGTTTTACCTGCATGGAGTGCAATAAACCCAGGCCGAATAAAAGAAATTTATGTTCGGCTCTAGTATTTGATGCAAATATGATTTTAATCGGCTTGATTTTCTCAAATAGCGCACCACTATGAGAAACAATGATCATGCCAACACCTTGGCCTTATTTGCAAGCTGATTAATTAAGATTAAAGCCTCCATGAGTAACAAACATGTAATTAATCAATTCCAAATAAAATCAGCAATGACTTGACCTTCAAATAATTTTTCAATGGCTCAAAAGTCAAGTCATATTCAGATAAAGTGTATGCCCACTTGCCTATCCTAACAGTGAAGATTGGCCGATATAACACATCGGCTTGGCATGCAACGCCTCATGTACTCGGTAAAGGATAATTAGCATAAGCAAAGTACAGTGGCGAGCATATATATATTTTTTAGAATATGGACATACCTTGTTTTGGTATCAAGAAGACATCAATCAATATTGATGACGCAGCTTTTCTTTTGTCTTCTTTGAATCAAAGCAACACCGGTGTACCCTCTTCGGCAATAATATATAATGTGATTGGAGATCATCTCCTAGATGCACGAAGAATAGGTGGTGTTGATAGAGAATCGATGAGAAGCTCGATTAACTAAATTTATAATCGGCTTCTAAGCTTTGTCCATTATGCATCGGCCATGGAATAATTTATAGATTGGCCGATGATGTTCTTTTTCAAGCGGAACTCATATAATATGATGATATGGAGCCGATTATCAAATCATCTCTAGAGAACTTCTAGTGACCCAAAATCAGCAAGTTTCTCTTTAACAAGCAAATCATATCATCATGCCCCCCGGGCCTAAAAGCCATCAAAGTAAATCACATAAGGGTCTTTTCAATAGCACGATGGTTGCAGGCATTCATCGGCTAGTTGCATGCTAAGGACGATAATACAGTATCGGCCATATGAATTCATCACATGAATATGCAAAACCAAAATAGGATATTTCAGCTTTTGATTATCGGTAAGCATAAAAATTTGACAACCCTTCATAACACGAGATCCCCACCAAGGATCAAAATAAGGAACTGAGGGTTGACTATACAAACCATGAGATGAATTTCACATAAACATAGGCAGAGAAGATGGATGATGCAAGTACCAAAGATTTCGATGATTTGGTGCAAATCTCCGACTCGGCAACTGTTTCTCTTTCGTCTTCATTGCACTACTTGCTTGAGCATCATCCTTTTGAGCTTGAATACTTCCTTTAGGAATCCAAGCTATCCCTTTTTCCTTCAGCTTCTCTACACTAAGTTTTTGCAACTTCTTTTCTTGCCACTTTGGTAAACCAATTGAGCAAATCGATTTTGTTTCTGTTTTGGACAGCGGCAATTCATTCTTGCTTTCTCGGCACTTTCATCTTCTTTTGTTCAGATTTGGCACCTACAAAATCATTAGATGATTTTCTTGCTTCTTTGCCACCTATAGCCGGATTTTTCAGCAATGTAATCGGCTTTTCAATTGTTGCATTCAAATCTGAACTTTTCTTCTTTCGGCCATCATATTTCACATAGTAAACTTGTTTTACCGCTTTCTTCTTTGGTTGAGCTCCGGACCGATTCTCGATCAAAGCAGTCATTATGAGGTGATAATCTTTCTGAATATCTAGGAGCTGCATATTCTATATGTTGTGGCCTGGAATATGATGGAACATGTGCCCTTTCATCAAACCAGCCCCAAGATGAATAAGGAGGAAAGTATGTGGGCTGTGATTCATAAGACATGTGAATTGGCTGCTCAAAAGGAGAATATGTTGCTGCTGCATGAGATCTATTCCCTTGCCAATTCCTCCCTTGAGACTTTGCTTTGGAGGCGATCTTGATGGCTGGACCTTCTTTGATCCATTGGCCGTATTTGCTTCGCTTATCTTCTCATATTTAGCTAGAAGCTCTTTGAAGCTAAGCTTCGGTCTTCTAGCCTTATGCTTGTTATGAGCTTTGCCTCCATTAGCAATATGAGCCTCCTTCTCTTTATCTTGATAGACATGCTCCAAAGAAGGATCCTCAGCTGATTCTCCTTGCACAACGGGATCAATCGACTTTTGCTCTAGTTGGAGAGATTCCACCTGCCCCCCAGTGTCTTCTGAAATTGAAGCGACATTGCTATCATTTGAAACATGTTCAATTTGCACATCTTGGACAGCAACCTTGTCTTCACTTGAGGGCTCCTCATCTCTCTCTTGAGCACTTGTGTCTTGAGCTTTGAATGAATCGGCTAATTCAAGCCGATTTGAAATCTGTTTGCCACCAAGACCAATTGAATCCAATTGGTCTAATTGTTGAGCTTCAGAAAATCTCAATCGGCCTTTGTCAATGGCCGATTGAACCACACGATGAAACATATTGCAGCTACAAGTATTATGATCATAAGAATTATGCCACTTGCAATATGTAAGCTCTTCTAAGTTTTGAATTGATGGCAAAACATTGTGATCAATGATTCTAATAAAATTATTTTTAAGCAAGTTATCAAACACATGATCACAAAAAGTAAGGTCAAAGGTGTACTTTGATTTCTTCAACCGATTCTTCTGTGGAGTCGGTTTTAAAGCTAGGCAAACGAAGGGATCAGATTTGACATCAATCCATTCGGCCACACCTTTGCAATTGTTGCTCGAAAGCTTCATCTTTGACAAATTAGCACTATCGGCCTTGCCATATGGCACAATTCGTTGGCCGATAGAATCTGAATTTATCTCATCTTCAACAAATATAATGCTTTTCCCAATCGGTCTTTTGCAACTTTTTACAAGGATGTCTCTAATAGATGCGAAAATCGAAATAGTTTGACCGGATTGGATTTTGAGGAAAATATCTGTATTTTGTACCTTATTGATCATGTCGAAGAGATGTGTATCCTTGAGTTGAATGATGTCACCTTTTGTCTCCAAGACATGATCAACGACAGTGCCGAATCATCCGAAGATGCATCGGCAGCCGCAGGGACCGAAGAAATCGGCTTAACCGACTGGAAATCGGCTAGGCCGATTTGGGTACTAGTAGCAAGTGGAGTCCGCTTAGCCGACTTGAAAGTTGGCCTAGCCGACTCGAGGTCAGCAGAGATGGTCAGCCCAGCTGACTCAGAAGATGCAGTCGGCCTAGCCGATTGTGCAATCGGCTTAGCCGACTTGGAGCAAGCAGGCAACCCTCCTTTCGCAGGAGCTTGATCTTCACTAATGATGTAGTAATCACTAGATAAACGCACAGTCCCTTTAGCTCCCGAAAAGTCAAGTCTAGCCGGTTTCTGATGTTTTTCATGCTTTTTAAGACTTGCCTTTTGAGTGCCCACTAGCAATTCACTTTTGGCCGATGACTTAATTGTAATCGGCCTTTTGCTTTTGAACAAACCAAAATGTTCATAGAATAACTTCACTAATCTTGGCCATGACCAAATGGTATGTTTGGGTAAAGATGTAAACCATGTAAAAGCAATGCCAGTAAGTGATAAAGGAAAATTTTGTATTCTCATATAGTCTTCATCACCGGCATGTGCCAAAGCCAACTACAAGAGATATGTAGAAATATGTCCCATAGCGGTTTTATCATCTTCACCACTGAATTTTTCAAACTTAGGTACCCGCCATCGACTAGGAGATTTCAAGTAATCAATATATAATGAGTATGGCCTATGATAAGTGGGTACCTTCCATTGAGAGGAACCATATGGATTTCTAGCATGAGCTAAATCCTCTTGAATTCGGCTAGAGCTAGAATTAGGAGCATATGAAGCCGAATCACAAGTAATGGTTTTCTCATTCTTTGCTAAATTCTTACTAATTCGGCTTGAGTTAGTAATAACATGTGAAGCCGAATTGTAAGAACTACTCTTAACACACCTTGCTGAATTTTCATTGATTCGGCTAGAGTCATATGCAGCCGAATTATGAATAGGAGCATTAGCACAAGGTGCTGGATTTTGAGAGTAATTGGCTAAATAATCAGCATCATCAAAGCCAATTCTCTCATTCATCGGCTTGTTTTGTGATGGGATCATACATTGTGAACTTATAGCCGATAAGAAAGGATTTACATGTTGAATGTTGCTAGAAGAATCAATATTAAAAGAATTTTCAGCAAGCATCGGTTCTTGATCATAATATGCATAACTAGAAGAATTATCTGATGCAACATGTCTACTATCATCATAACTAGCAACACCAACATGGCAATTTATATCACTTGCAAAATAATTATAAAAATCATCAGATGTGTTTGCAAGTTGTACCTCAGGTGCAGTGTAGTAATATTGCAGTACAGTATCTTGATATGCCTCCATGTATATTGAGCTGAAGTTTAGAATAATCTTGCAATCTTCTGATGTCCAAAATATACTAATTCACATGGTACAGAAAATCACAACTTTGATCTCTACCGATATCACTTCACCTCAACTCAGGAGCTCCACGTGATAACTTCTGGAAAAACTCTTGTATATGTCGATTAATAAAAGGATGAGCCGGCCCAAAGTTGCTTGTCGATCCAAACTTCTATGGTCTGACGCGGTGCAATAGCTAAGCAATCACGGTATATACAATCGGCCAGGTGCCTGATTTGCTCTGGGAGCCGAATAGGGAGCTAATAGATTCAATCGGCCTTGCTGCCAGATTGTTTGGCGATCACCAATAAAATAAATAAATAAATACTAGATCAAATAATAATATAACTAGGGCAAATAGATTCGGCAACAAAGTAGAGCCGAAGCAATCATTCCCCAGCGGAGTCGCCAAAAAGTATGTTGACGCTAAATTAGGTCAACACACCGCATGTGGGCTTTAGACGCCCTCGAGGTAGCCCTAGGCGACCTGCAACGCAGCGACGATACAGCGTGACCGGCAAGACCGATCTAGAGATTGATTAGCCGGTGTGGAGCTCGTCGACGGCCGGAGATAACCAACACCTTTCGCGGTGAAGAGCGGCGAGGTTTACGAGCAAACCGGCAAAGGGTAACCAACGTACTTACGGGAACGAAGATCCGACTAGTTTTCGAGCAAACTAGCAAAGGAGCCGTCGAAGCCCTAGCCTGAGAGGGTTCTCATCAGGGCAAGGAGGTCGCCGGTTGCCCTAGGTCGGTGGATGAGCCTAGAGCGCCATCCTTGATCGCCTGGATCAAGCCATGGGACAGCACGGAGCTGGAAAGTAGAACAAAGGTAGATGGTAGATTGGTTTCGGTTGTGTTTGGTTGATGATTGATTGGATGGGATCAATTGGCCATGATCCTCTCATATATATAGAGGGGGGTGGTCTTATCCCAGCAGGAAACATCTCCAAAACAAATACGACAAGTTTCCCACGTCAAAACTTCCCAAAAACATGACTTGAAACGGAGTCGGTTGCGCCCGACACGCGTCGGACGCATCCGACGCCTTTGGACGCGCGTCCGGCGCGGCGTCCGGTGCCCGCTCGCGCGCGCGACATGCTATGTGCCGCGTCTGATGCGCGCGTCCGGCGCCTTCGCTGAGTGTCCGACGCTCAGCGTCCAGCGCTCGGGCCTCGGCCTCCCGGCTCTATGCCGCGTCCGGCGCTGGCTCGATGGCGCGTCCGGCGCTCTGGACCGCTTACCGACCGCTCTGGGGAGCGTCCGTTGGACGCCGGACGCGTCCGGCTCCTATTTGAACGCCGAAAACGTCCGTACGCCGGTCGTCGATGCGTTGACCCTTCCTTAGCCATTTTTGAGCGTCAACACTAGATCAAGTGTTCAAACACGCCAGGTTTTGGTTTCTTCTCTGCACTTGCAGTTTACATAGTCAATTATAGATTTTAGACTGATGAAGAGGGACAATCTGACTCATACACGTATGCAATATTTTGCTTTCTTTCTGTGCGTGCAGGACAACCGATTCTACAGGTTGCTTTGATCAATCTTAATGGCAGCAGAGATTGTCTGTTCTGCACCCGCCCAGGAGGCTATTAACGAAGTCTTATCAAGAATCAAGGAGGGTTATACAGAGAAGTCAGATGCCAAGGAGCACATAGAGAGGATGGAGATGGCGCACATCAGGCTAGAAGCCACCCTTGAGACATCCAACAAGCACTATACCACAGCCCAAGCTAGCGTCTAACCAAGGGTCGGTAAAAATATCGATATAGCGTTGGATGGTCGGTCGGTATAAGTTAGTGTCCCACGGTCGGACGCTATATCTAACTATTATGTCAGAAGGTTGGTCGCTATTTTTATTTTGGTTTATCGTCAAACGATTGGTCGGTATATCTGATTAATTACGTCGGTCGGTCGGTCGCTATATTGTATTGGGCCTGCGCGCCCATAGTTAGCCCAATTAGCGCCTACAATTTTAGAGGCCCACAGTCGAGAGTTGGTCTTAGGAAACCCTACCTTAGATTCATCCACAGCCGCCACCGCATTTCTCCTCCCCACAGCGCCCCACGCGAGAAGGCTCCCACGTGCCGCCACCGCACTTCTTCCCTCCCTGCGCACGACTCCCCCCGCTGCTCCCCAGCGCTCGACGCGCCGGTCGTCGCCAGCGGCCGCCGCGGCCGGCGAGAAGGCGGCGCCCCCCGCGCGCCTGACTTCCCCCTCTGCCCCCTGGGCCAACGCGCGCGCCCCTTGACTCCAGCGGCCGGCGTGAAGGCTGGCGGTTCCCCTCGTCTTCAGCGCCACCCAAGGGGCGAACCCACGTCGAGGCCCTGCCATGGTGGGGTGGAGCTGCCTCCACCAACACCCTCGTCCTCAGCTGCCTCCGCCGACGCGCTGCTGCTGGAGACGGATCCGCTCCACCTGCGCTACTCGCCGACGCCCTCGTCCTCAGCTGTAATAGATAATAAATATTATGACATTTGCATCCTAATCTGTATGTCTTCATCAGGCCCGTCGCCGGTGACGACCACACACCAGGTACACCCGCTTATTCTCTTGCCTACCTGCTGTGCAAAACTCAGCACCCAATCCCTAAGTTTAGCAATTTGGTTATTTACATCTGGATCTGATAGATTCTCACAGGTGTGGGGTGCATGGAAGGTGCCATCAAGGACGAGATTTGAGTTTTTTTGGGTACCGATAAGGATTTACGGCTGCCATGATGACAGGAAGTCTAGCCAGTGAGAGGGGGATCAGTCTTTCACACAAATAGGTAGTTACTGAGACTGCTGAAATCAGCGACTTTATAAATCTCCATGATTTGGGTGAAGAGAATATATTTCTTTTTGTTTAGTACACAACAATTTCTAAATGCTGATATTTGTGTGTTATTTTTTTATATATAAAACTAAGCATGTAGATGGTTCGATTTAGGAACTTGGTATATGTATTGCTGAATATTTTACTTTTCCTCAGATATATGTTCTTTGTAAAGTCCAAAATTACTCTCTGTTAAACTGTTTGGTAGTTCAAGAAAATTAGATTGGTATAGGATTCAATTTTCGTGTGTACCAGGTTCTATTCATGAAAATCTTAAAATATTCGAACTGATCTAAATAATAAATGCTTCATAGGAATAGTCGCAGTTGCAAGCTGTTATATACTTAGAATTTAAATGCAGTTGGATCATTCTCAAAGATACAGAATGGGGTGCCAATTGGGCAATTATAGTTGCCATGCAGAATAATTTTAGGTAGAGGACATTATATTATAGGTTTGGATGGGGCTTCACATGCTGCCTTGATTTGTTTTACATGCTTGACTGCCATTTGTTATGCAATGATAGTAACACATCTTTTGGGTTTATTTATCATTGACATTTCCTTACTGCTTATTAAATGAGTGTACAGAGGCATTGTTAATTGAATATGAACATGGTGAGGTCTGAAGAGATAGTATAATGAGGACTGAGGAACAATCAAAGTGCCTGCATCACATGGGATTGGCTAATTAAAAGGTGAGGAATCTGAACAAGAGATAGCCAGCAAGGCATCCACTAAATTTGCTTCAGTCATGCATATATTATTTAATTTACACATACATTGAAACAAGTATCTTAAACATTTATCTGCTGAACTGTAGTGCCCAGCTGCTCTATTTATCTATAGAAATGAATTGTGCATAGGAAATTCTCATATCATATTTCCATTCTCTAATTTTTAGTGCTATACTCTATGCATTCTAGTACACTTTCCTTTACCACATTACTTGCAGCATGGTACTCCTCTGCATTCTAGTTGCATAGTTAGCTGCAGGTGTGCTTGATGGCAGCAGCAGCACACCTACATCTACTGTTTGTGCTACTGTGGTATGTGCCCGGAACCTGGAACTATTAATAGGGATAAAATAGTGTAAGCTTCATTGTAAGTTGGTAACCTAAACATACTGATATGGGAGCTTCCTATTTTTGTGTCTGTCATATTGTCCTCTACTTCTGTACTCATCTTACATCCTTGGTTTTCTTTAATAGCAGCTACATCACATTTGCTTCTTGGTTTTGGTTCTAACAGGCCAACTTGTATCTGTCTGCAGTAGCATCAGTTTGGTTCTAACAGGCCAACTTGTATCTCTCTGCAGTAGCATCAGTTTGGCTGTAGTCGAACCTAATATATAGTCATTGTCTCAAATCATGTGATGACTGATTGGTCAGGGTATTTATTGCATAATGCCTATACTAGTTCCACATTCATTTTTATTTGTTTGGCAACAAAGAGGTAGTAGTATTTCTGGAGGAAGTAATGGATGCAATCTTTTATTTGCAGGTGGTAGGTAATGGAAGAAGAGATACAGCCAGGAAGCTGTTGCCGCCAAAAAGCCGTCCGCGCCAGCCGTCCGTGCAAATCATATAAATATTCAAATTTTGTCGCCAAATAATTCCCACGCCCAATAACTTCAGAAGCACGACAAATGAGTCAATAGGATGATAAATATAAACAATCACACAGTAATATTTGTCCATGCATGCTTATATAGTGTGGTTGCATGCAGTAGATTACAACTAAGCATGGCAGTGTGGTTGCATGCAGTAGATTACAAACAACTAAAAATGCAGCTGCCTGTGTGCTAATTGCTGACTACTGAAGATCGTCGTTCAGCAGTATACGGTCAAGATCTATGAATTCATGGCACTCTGAATTCGCTAACTCACCATCCCGCTCAAAATACTTCCCATCCTTGTGAAGTACTTCTTTAATGATGAACCGGCAAAATTCACCACAAATGTTCAAGTGCTCTTCAACCGAAAGATGGTTATCCATTGGATTAGCACACTTGTACGGCTGCAAAAAGAAAGAGAGAGAGCTGAGAGAGAGAGCCATCGTACATATTAACACACTAACCAATATGGAGACGGCGTCAATAATGACATTCTAATGTGACTTACTTTCTTCGGATTGGTGAGGTACCGGCCGTTGTGTCTGAGAAACTCGCAGACATAGTACCCAGAGTGGTTCGATCCGGATGGTTGCTTATGACACTACATAAGAATTGAAAAGTGTAATGAGTGCATATTTCAAATAGTATAGTACAAGTGCAGGCATTAGGGACAAGATCAAACCAAAACAGGCCTCACGCAATTTCCATTCTTTACCAATGCATATTGACATATAAAATTACTAATGAGCAAATAGTCAAGATTTCAACGTTGCAGCAAATGAGGACTGTAATGCTACTCAAGCTGTATAAGATCTTCAAATAACTTGTACCTTAATGCTACTCAATCTGTAGAAGGTCTTCAAATACATTGTCCACAATTTTACAAAAAGAGTTCAAGTAATGCTCTGTTTATAAACTTTTGACTCAAGGAAATTTATCAGCCATGTAATCTTAGTAGTGGGAGTGTACCCAGCCATTCCCTTTGTAGCTTGTAGTTAGTAGCTTAGAGTACTTGTAATGCAACTGGCAGCCGGCCTTAGCCCAGGTTATTAATTAATTCAGGACATTCAACCACTGCTGCTTGCCTGTCCTGTGTTTGTGGGGTTGGAGAGCTCAGCGCGCTCATCTTCTACCTCAGGGACAGGGGGGAGCGAGAGGGAAGGAGAGCAGGACCTCTGCTCGCCTTGGTGCTGGGTTGCAGTGCCAACATCGCTATGTAAAAGAGATTCGCAAAGCCCCACCCAAAATGCAGTCACGAGCTTTTCAATCATCGCCACTCACAAAACTTAGGAAAACAGTTAAAGAGCATTTGGTGCTCTCAAGAATCGCTTCAAGAACCTTAGTAACAAGCCATTCAAATTCCTTCATGAGTTGTTATAGGTAACTTGGAAATCACATATCCAATACAGTCTATTCCTTTTTATGCATTCAGGTAGCGATTCTGTATTATTTTTTGGAAGAAGGGTGCATGAGAAAAGGATATAGGAGTAGTTTTCTCTCACTAGACTGAACTTGTTTGTTTTGGGCGTCCTACTTTCGATTCCCACATTTCCTGGGGACAGTGATCTGGTTACTGAAGCTCCAGAGGTTTATTTATATTTCTGATATAATGCGCAAACACATTGGTAAGAATGTACAAGATGTTTGGAGCTGAACAACAAGGGAATGAAACAACTGATCACCACCATAATGCTTTGGCAAAAAGAATGGGTGGAATAGAAAAGGAAAGAAGATAGCCACCATTGCACTCAATGGTGTTGCAAATAACTAGGAACTGAATATGGTGCGGCAGATTTTTCCTGACTAAATGCTATCTGTACCTACCCTCGTTTTAAACATGTGAGGCATGAAAATTGCCAAGGACTGCTGAAGTGCAGGCACCATTTCTGGTATTCTATCCTACACCTTTCATTAAAAGGTGTGTATAAAGGTGAAAAAGGCATGATAACACGAAATCTGAGCAATCAACTTCTCCATATTATCTAAAACATGCATCTTCTGATATACAAAAAAAACATGGATATGAAGATGTAAACTAGTCAACAATTTCTCTTTGACGACATAATTGAGGAATGGTCTTCAGAAAGAAAAAACACCGAAATGAGGAACAAGAGAACCTTGTACAGAGTGTTGTTAAGACTTGCTAGACCCTGCTATTTTACTTACTATTCTTCACTGTGATTTGCTGGTTTTGTACATCGAAGTTTCAACTTCCTGAAAGTTCAGTAAGACATCTATCCATCAATGTGGAACACATTGGGAAGAGAAATGAATCATGTTCAGAGCTGCACACTTGTGAAATAAAATAACTGGTTTCCACCATTGGTTTAGTAAAAACGAAATAATGGGGTAGATAAGAAAGAAGGTAATGATCATATGATGCCAGATTTGCTCAACTCTATGCTGTTTCTCCTGAACCACTTTAAATACCCAAAGACAGGAATTGAGAATATTTAGTGTGGACAACATTTTTAGTACTCTATCATGGACTTTCCATCAGAAGGTGTAAAGGTGAGGCGACATGATAACAGAAAATTTGAGCACTCGAATCCCACATCCTATCTAACTACCTTTTCATATATATAAGATCATGTGAATATTCAAAATCAAAATTTCCCTGCTAGAATTTGTTTTTCTTCACTTTGAGGTATGTCCCAACAAGTACTGCAGCGCATGGCCATGAACGCTCAAATTGGTGGTCCACATGATTACCATGAGCCCTTAGAGAGGTGCACACCTGGCAAAAGCGCGCCTCCCATGCTAGTACAGGAAATGGTATAACTGATTACTACCATTACACTTTGGAAAAATGAAAATGGTTATAATAGAAACAAACAATAATAATCACCATTATTTTTATATAAAGATGCAGGCTTGGTACAAAATCTGCTGAAGATTTTCCCAACTAAACGCTATCGTACTTACCCTCATTTTAAAACATGCAAGGCATAATTATTGCAAGGCCTGGGGAAGTGCAGGCATCATTTCTGGTACTCTTGGATTTTTTATCAAAAGCTTTAAAGCAAGTAACAGAAAAATACAAAATATTTGCACTTGAGTCCCCCATCCTATCTAAATACTCTCCTGCTATATCAAAATTATACGGATATTAAAATCTCAACTTGTAAGCAAGCACTATCACAATATAAGTTAGGAACATGAAATTTTTTGCAGAATATTGTTGGGCGTGTTGGAAAGCTGTATTCCTAGCATTGTTATTCTATTTCTATCACTAGTATACGTTGGGTCTGGACATCAAACGCTCAATTCTCAAGTGTACCCTGTGGTCTAGTAGTAAATCACAAGGCGATGTTTATCCATTAATGGTGGCAATACATTGGGAAGGACTGTACAGCATGTTCAGAGTTGCAAAATTATGAAATGAACTGATTGCCACCATTATGCTTTGGTAGTTTGGTAAACAAAACAATGGAACAGATAGGAAAGGTCATATCTGCAAAATGGTGGCAGATTTGCTCAATTTGATGCTATGTGTGTGAGTGTCATTTTAAACATCATTTATAATATTCTGTAATGAACTTCTCATCACAAGGTGTAAATAGTGAGACTCGAATCGAGGAGTCCGACAAACATTGGGGTCTACATGTACTTCTATTATCTAGCATAACATGGCATAGTCTTTTAGCTTACTGGACTCACTCATTGATAATGTGCAGCCTGGAAAATAGAACTATCTTACTCGACCTATTAAATTTTAGCATCTAATGGAAGAGCTATTTGGAGAATATGCAAAAGCTAATGGGTCCTTAGCTGTGTGGATGCTGAAGACGATAAAACTAATTGATGAGTGGTGAACCTGAACGAACATGCTGAGAATGATTCAGACATCATTGCTCAAAGAAGCACACCAATTTTAGGCTCCAGTTTGGGCAACTAGAGGATAAAGGGAAACGTGCTCAGAGTATTGCCATGCTTGCAAAATCCATTGCTTCACATAGTAACTTTGCAACTACATATATATCCTCATGCCATCCTTTGGAAGTATTAAGGATATACCCACATCGCACCCCTAGTATACGCACTGGTTACTACAAGGTCAACCAGACGTACTATGTACAGGACGCGCAGGGCCAGTGATATCGGTCCTACTGCCCTGTTTCAGTATTTTGACCTTTGGGATATTCTAAATGGTGTGGAGCTGAATGAGAACTGGAAGACGTGGGTTCAATGTGCGGCGACAAACCGGGGGCGCCGTTATATTCCTTCTCACACTATATTCTGAATTGCAGATCGAAATTTTACCGCACTTCAATAAAATTAGCCTAATAATTTAGTGGATGCACTAGACCCTTTATGTTTGAGATCCATTATACACCTACCCTTGTCGATCTTGATCTCAAAACACAAGCATATATATATATATATATATATATATATATATATATATATATATATTATAAGCCAGCTAGTTTATATAGTATATATAGCTTTTAAGAACTATCATATATATCTTGAATTGCTTCCTCACGTCATATATATATGCTCATGCATCTCATCTATCAGAAATAATGCAGAGGCTTAATTTCGGCCAGCTGCTTTTGTGTGTCAAAAATATGCATGCATATATATCGCACTAGCTAGATATGAATTAAGTGTCCACCTCAAAGAATCCGTGCAGCCGCGCGCGCGATGCTGACACCGATCGAGCACGACAAGTTGCCGCGCGCCATCTGCGCCGCGCGCCGTGGGCGCGCGTAGCTGAGCTGCTGCTGATCGATCGACTCTGCATATAATAATTAACAAAAGCGAAGTATCAAGTGGTGATCTACTCTTCATTCGTCGTCCCACCGGCGCGGATCAGTGAGTGAAAAAAAAAGGTTTGGCTCGATCTACTAACCTTAGCTAATTAACCTTGCGCCGGAGATCGACCTAGCAGCTCGTCATGCATGTGATCGAACCTTCTCTGCTACCTTTTGTCCGCGCGCACCGGCGGAGATCGACGCCAGAAATGGATCCGGCCGGCCGGCGGAGAGCTGCCTGAAGAGGATAGAAGTACTGTGCTGCAATAATTAAGGTAGTTGGCCGGTCGGCGGTAGCTTTCGGCGCCCTTGTGATGCAAGCCGTGCTGGTAAATTCGATAAATATAAACATGTGGTGAAGCCCAGTTGAAACAAAAATAGAAGGCCAGTTCGGCCCATATTGTATATATATGTTTCCAATAGAAGTCCAGTTTCGGCCCATATTATACGTTTGTACAGGCGGTTCACAATGTAATCCGATAGTAAATTAGTTCTTGCGGTTCCCATACTAAGCCGCCAGTGTAAACTGGTTTTCTAGTGGCGGTAGTGTAAAGAAATCCGACAGTGTAAACCATAGTTTTCTACAGGCGGTTAAAATACAAAAACCGCTTGTATAAGGCAGATTACACAGGCGGATCGGGTAGCGGGACCCACATTTTCGTTTCTACCGGCGCCTGCCTGTTTCAAACCGCCTCTACAAAAATCGTGTGGCGTTCGCAGAAACACCGATTCCACCGGTGATGGTTGGTCGCTATAAGTTTGTAACTGGCGTCCAACGATCGGTCGCTATATGCTTAATGTCTCGTCCCTTGGTCGGTCGCTATAAGTTATAGCGACCGACCATACTTATCCCGACGCCACTTATATCGTCCGTTCAAGCTGGTCGCTATATGTTTATAGCGACCGTCCGTAGGCCGCTAAACTGGCTTATAGCGACCAACTGTAGGCCGCTGTAGATAGGCTGTGGTATAGTGAAGTGGAACATCACGAGCGCACCGCTGGTGCGTTGGCAAAACAAGCTCAAGCGTGCCACACAGGAGTGCGACCACACTTTGCGCCGGTGCCAGCAGCGATTGCAAGAAGATGAAAAAGCAAAACAAGGGCTACTGAGCTCCTCCTTTCCTAAGAGGTTCGCACATACTGCCATGTCATTTGTTTCGTCAATGTTTAGTGGTTGTAACGAAGATGAGCTGAGAGGATCCACTGCCGTCCGACGATTAGAACGGTTTGCAGACGGTGCGAGTGAGTTCTTGAGGTACGTGGAGCTTGGTGGCACACCGTCCAGATACATGTTCTTTGTGCCTCTTATACGCCATCTTCTCGCTGGCAAACAAGCAAAGTATTGCTTTGTTCATGGGGGCCAACATCTCTCACTTAATCTACAACCCTTTAGTCCACCCAACCATGGGATGGAGGGGAACCTAGTGTTCATACTTGAAGATGGCAATGCACCACAGAATAATTTCATTTTTTGCCTCCACTTACGGCTCTCTGAGAGTACTGACATAGTTGGAGTTGCAGTCAGATGCCTGCAGCTGTTCATCCAGTACTTGAGCTCAACAATCGAGATGGTGAAGACAAAGTTAACCCAGGTACCAACGCAAGACTTTTGCTGGCTGTTCAATGCTTATTCAGTTTTTGGTCGTGATGAACAACAGAAGAATATTCACACCATGGCATCTAAATGGTTTCGACCAAACCCATTTTGTTGTCAACAAGAAGACCATCCCCACATTCAGTGCCTCTCTTCAGAATCATTACCAAGTGATATATACTTGGAACCAATTATTCAAGTGTATCTGCTAGGACACGTCGCACTGGCAGCTGGGAACAACAGGCGGAGGACAATTGTCGACGGTGAAAGCCAAACAAGTCCACCGAGAGACATTCCAGATGTGAAACTTGGAGCACACTTCTGCCCTCATGCCTCTTTTGAAGATTTGTCACCTACTGTTGGGGGTTCAGTGTCAGAGATAATGAACGATGAAGCCAAACAATGTGGCGCGTATGCAAACATTTCCTTTGAACAGCTGGGTGAGATCACGATGCCAAAAGCAGTAGATTCCCTTACTAGGAATGTGGAAGCTACCTCATATCAGATGTTGTGGAACTCCAAGCATGGAAGTGCACACCTTCGGATCGAGAAGACCTCATGGAGAGCAACTCCTCGGAAGGACAAAGTTGGAAAACGCCATAAGGAACGCCAGAACATGAAGTTTCCATTTCAGGGATGGACATGTGCTAATAGTGAGTTCATTAGCTCGTGGATTGCGCATCTGCCTGCCCAGTTGTAGGGCCCGGTCATCGACTATTTGACTCAAAATGCAAAGCAATCCGCACTACCGTTAATATTGAAAACTAATGCCTGCGTCCATGATTGTCCAATCACGATGTTACCACATTTGGCAAGGAAGCTCAAGATGTCCAGCAGACGTTAAAACCCTGAACGATTTCCACTTGCTTGTACTACCTTGCTGTAGAAAACAGTTCAACTGTTGGTGTGTGTTGCAAATATATGATTATCTAGGGTTGATCAATAAAATGTAGTACTCTTTCTATTCCAAATTATAAGATATTTTGACATTTTCAGATATATTGGTTTTGGCATGTGTATCATAGCATTCCTCGGTCCTTGCATGAATGTGTGCCGCGGTGATTCCCAATGCATGGCCAGTTTCTCATGGGGCTCATTCAATCTGGGCACAAAAAACCGATAACCGAGAACCGAACCGAACTAACCAGAACCGAAACCGAAATAACCGAAACCGAAAAATTCGGTTCTAAGTTCGGTTCCAGGTTTCGAGAACAGAAGTTTATACAATTAGTTCGGTTCTAGTGGTCGGTTAACCGAATTAACCCAAAGAACCGAAGTTTGGCTAAAGGCCCATGAAATATGGCCCAGCCCAATACAAAGTGGAGAACCCTAGGAATAAATACCACTCAACTCACCCTACCGCCCCTCACTCCTTCCCCGCCGCCACAATTCCTCTCCCCGCCGCCCCCAATCCCGTGCTTCCCAAGCCCCCGCCGCCCAATCACGCCGGCCGCTGTTCCCCACCGGCCCCCCGCGCGCAGACCTGCCCGTCTCCCCCATCGACGCGCGAGGTCGATCTCCTGGCGCTGCGGACCTGCGGCAGTGCGAGTCGGTGGCGGCGCGTCTCCCCATCGGCGCGGCGGCTTCAGCAGTGTGTGCGACGGCGGCGGCGAGGCGACTGCGGCTGTGGCGGCGTGCGCGAAAGGTGGCCATGGGGACTGGGGAGGTCCGGAGCGCATGGCCGAGGCCTCCGCTCCTTTAGGGAACCAGGTGCGCCGGTCGCCGAGATTCCCTCCACTCCTCTAGCTCCAGGCGCACAGCTCTTCGTTGATGGGGAGCAGATCTGCACGCGGATGATGTTGGAGATGGGAAAATCGCTGTAGTTTTTTTTCTTGTTGATTTTTTGTCCAGATTTGTATGCTCTTCTTTGTACATCGGTTAGTTCGGGTAATAACCGAACCGAACCGAAGAAAACCGAAACCGAAATCCTCGGTTCCTAGAATTTTCACTAACCGATCGGTTCCCATTTTTAGCTAACCGAAGTTTGCCTAGAACCGACTAACCGAACCGATCGGTTCGGTTCTAACCGAGTGCCCAGACTGAGGGCTCATCCACACACATGGATGTACGTGGGCCTACATGGGTAAGCGTATAGAGGGTTTCGTGAGAGCTGATATGCTGATCATCTGATTGAAACATGGTCCAAGGATGTACAAAGTTTTGAAGTTGAGAGTACATTTCTGTGTGGCTGCTGTTTTCAATGCTTTGTCGTTCTTGCGCAGGCTAGACTCAGCGAATC
Organism: Themeda triandra; assembly: GCA_018135685.1. Taxonomy (NCBI): domain Eukaryota; kingdom Viridiplantae; phylum Streptophyta; class Magnoliopsida; order Poales; family Poaceae; genus Themeda; species Themeda triandra. Next base: position 127,856 of record JAENPR010001098.1, on the reverse strand, counting down.
TATTAACGAAGGTGGTTGTCATAAAGTGTCTGCCTCCATTAGTGGTACATAAAGTATCGGAGGCAGCTGCATAGCAGCAAGGCCTATCAGAGATTAACGGAGGCGGCACCCAATGTCTCGCAAAATTTTTTGTGCACTAGTGGTTGTTCTCCATTTCTTTGTCATATTTATTGTTCATTATTATGTTTCCAGGTTGTTTTTATCATAAAAAAACTCGACCCGCGAGGTAAGACAGGCCCCGGGCATTTTTGCTTACGAAGAATACCTTCTCACATAGGTCAAAAAAATCCCCGAACCCCTACCCCACCCTGAAACAGGGGCACCGTCACCCCGTGAGAACCGGGCCGGGCCGAACAACCTGTGATTTGGCCGTGGGACACACGAGGGAATTTTTTTAACCATGGCATGAAAACCTGAAAATTCGCTCAATGGGGAGTCAAACCCAGAACCTGTGGAGTGCCACTGAGGGGCTCTAGCTAGTTGGGCTAGAGGTTCATTGGCGTTTTAATCATAAAACAAATATATATTTAGTTGTTACATACAGTTTTCCGTGTATGGATTTTTTCATTATGTGTAATTGTTGTGGGCTTGAATCACTACTGGAAATCCAAACTTCGCTGAGTGCCTGTGGCTTTGCCGAGTGCCAAATCTCGGGCACTCGGCAAAGAAGCTCTTTGCCAAGTGCCAAATGGTAGCACTCGGCAAAGACCTCTTTGCCGAGTGCCTTATTCTTGGCGCTCGGCAAAGTACTCTTTGCCAAGTGCCTTATTCTTCGCACTCGGCAAAGAGGTTTTTAAAAATACATTTTGAGGCACTAAATTATCTCAAATGAAAAATTTTGTACTACAATATTATATAACTTCTTAAGATCTACAAAGTTTATTTTGGTCGTTTCTTCATTTGACATTTTGAAGAGAATGTTGTTCACAAAAAATACATCTCTCCCATAAGTTTCATGAAACTAGAAGAGAAATATATAAATTTTGTGAACAATATTAGAACCACCATGTCGGATGAATAAATGACCAAACAACCAAAAAATATTTTATAGATCTTGAAAAGTTATAGAATGTTGTAGTTGAAACTTTTTATTTGAGTTAATTTAGTGTAAACTACGTTTGAATTTTAAAATTTAAAATTTGTTTTTTTCAAACAACCTCGGATGAAAAAATACCTAAAATAAACTTTGTGGATCTCAAAAAGTTATGAAACTTTGTAGTTAACAACTTTTCATTTGATGTCATCGGCCAAGCAAAACTATATTATAGTTTCAAAAATTAAAAAATAAAGAAAAATCCTCCCTTTGCCGAGTGCCCCCTAAAGGCCCGCTCGGCAAAAATGGGCCGGCAGCCCACTAAAGGCCCGGCGGCCCACTCTCTCCCACCCTACTATAAAAACAGGCCCGTAACCCTAATCTACTCCACTCCCTTCCTCCCTTCCAGCCGCCACTCCCCATCTCCCCTCTCTCTCTCTCCCACTCACCTCTCTCTCTCCATCCGCCGGCCCTCCCCATCTACCCATCCGTCCAGCAGGCGCCCCTCACCGGCGGGGGCGGCGGCATAGCCCCTCCTCGGTGCGGCGGGGCCCCTCCCCGGCCTGGCGCCCCTCCACGGCCCCGGCGGCGCGGCCCGGCAGAGGTGGCGGCGCAGCCCGGCGGAGGTGGCGGCGAGGCCCCTCCCCGGCGCGGCCCCTCACCGAGCTGCAGCGGGCCGCGGCTGCCGGCGTCGAGCAGGAGAAGCCCTGGTGACGGCGCGGCGGCGCGGACGGCCTTAGATGGGCTTGGCGGGCTTGGCCGGTATCTGCTTTTTTTTATTTTCCCCAAAAAATATTTGCCGAGTGCTTTCTTGGCACACGGCAAAGCTTTGCCGAATGCCCCGATAAAAGGCACTCGGCAAAGTGCCTTTGCCGAGAAATTTTTTACCGACCACACTTTGCCGAGTGCTACACTCGGCAAAGCGTTTACCGAGTGCAAATGGCTCTTTGCCAAGTGTAATTACACTCGGCAAAGTGCCTGAGTCCAGTAGTGAATAGCGCTTTCTATATTCAAATTCTTGCTCAGCTTACTTTGCTTGTCTATACAATCATCATGTGTTGTACAGAGGTTCACCTACGCGTGACACTAGTGCACAGCAGTGGTCTTGCCGTCAGCTTTGGGTTCGGCTTTTTCCACTAAGCTTTCCAGCCAAGGATTTCTATGTTTATTCAACCGTCGACTTGACTGCTGTTGGCCCTATACGATGAATAATTCTGGCCCATGCCTGACGCATTTCTTATAGTATATCAATTAATTCTGGCGGTCTCCAAGATGTGATGCATATGTCAACCTCAGTGCTTTGCCATCTACTCAAAGTCATCAACGTCTTCCCGTGTTCTTATCACTCTCCACAAATTTCCACGATCTTGTCGCTCTCAAGTAATGTACCTCTCCATATTATGTTCATACAATTGGGTGGGCTGGATAGATTCAGAAACTCTTGTTGGCACTGGTCAAAACCCTGCGAACCTTTTTTTTCATAAATAAATAGGAATACATATCGTCACATTAAGAACTAGCGACCCTAGCTAGAATGATGTACCACTCCATTTGTATGGTCACAGAACTGGCCGGGTGAGCAGAGGATATATTCACAAACTCTTACTGGTGCTTTTTTCTCTAAAAAACATGAGGACTACGTGTACATTGAAAATCTAGCCACCATACAAAACTGATGGACAGGGACATTCTTTTTTTAAAAAGAGTTTTTATAACTCGGCTTTTAAGAAAGCCCAAACTTCAAGGTATTACAATAGTTCTGCTGGGGTTACCAGCTACTCAAACCAACTCGAAACTAAAACTGTTAAAAGTAAAGCTGAACCGACTTGAAAAGCTATTACAATTCCAGCACATCTGTCGACATCAGCTTGGACGGAGTAAAATTCTGAAGCCAAGTCACAATATCTTGCTTCACCTTCTCCACGCTTGCTCTGTCCTTGTCTTTAAGAAGAGGTGACCACCGCTGCATATAAGAAATCGCCAAGTATAACGCATCAGCCGGAGCAGCCGGAAATTTCATTTCAATAGACATTTTGTTTCTGATATTCCATAGCGCCCATGCAAAGCAAGCAAACAGAAACATCAACAAATGAGCTGGTAAGGGACCAGCTCCATTCAACCAACTACCCAACAAGTCATCCAACGATCTCGGAACTGTGCCCAAGTTCCAGATAACATTCAACACACTCCAGACAAACCTGGCTAAATGGCATCCAAAGAATAAGTGATTTATATCCTCTAAGCCATCGCCTAAGCAGCAATTTTCATTTCCTTTCCACCCTCTCTTCTTCAGAGAACAAGCCACTTGCAGCTTATTGTTAAAAACTTGCCAGAGAAAAAACTTGATTTTCAAAGGGAGTTTATTTCTCTAGATAAAGCCAGCAACTCTGCTAGCCACTCCCCTATCAGTCACAAACCTGTATAGGGATTGTGTAGTGAACTTTTTGGATTTGTCAAGTTCCCAGACTACCAAATCCTTGTGATCAGAAAGTTGGATCTGATCCAATTCTTGCCTCAATTCCCCCCACCTTTCAAACTCCCCAGGTGACAGAGCTCTCTTAAATTCCACAATCCATTCCCCCTCCCACCAGCAATCAACAACCACACAATTTGTGTTATGTGCTAGAACAAAGAGGTCATTATATGCAATTTTCAGTGGCACCTGTTTTACCCAACAGTCATGCCAGAATCTACATAAATTCCCATTCCCAACTTTAAAAATAGCCCCCCACTGGATCAGATGTTTAACTCTGTGCAGGCCCTGCCAAAACTGTGAGCTTCCAACAGTTTTGGAGTCAAAAAAATTCCCTCTTTTCATATATTTAGCTTTCAGAATCCTGTACCAGAGAGAGCTGGGTTCTAGGTGGATTTTCCAAATCCATTTAACTAAGAGGCAATCATTCATAATCCTTGTGTTTATAATACCCAAGCCCCCCTGATCTTTAGGTCTACTTACCATGTCCAGTTTAGCCATATGGTATCTAAACTTATCTTGTGCACCCTGCCAAAGGAAATTAGCTCTAATAGTGTCCATTTTTGTCATGCACACCACCTTTGAGATCATAAAACCCCATACAGTAGGTTGGAACACTACTAAGGCAAGAGTTGGTTAAGATGTGTCTACCCCTGAAGACATGTATTTTCCTTACCAAGGATCTAGTTTTTTCCCCATTTTATCACACAAGAAGGAAAAGCTCCCCATATTCAAGTGTTTGTCACTTATTGGAATACCCAGATACTTCAAAGGAAGGGATCCCAAAACACAGTTCAGTTTATTGGCCATTTCAAAGCTCTCTGTTTGAGATACCCCAAAAGTATACTCATTGCTTTTATGATAATTGATTTTTAGTCCAGACATCCACTCAAAGCAATAGAGAATCAGTTTTAGGTTCCTAATTGAATTGTCAGAGCCATCAATCAACAAAATAGTATCATCAGCATAGTGTATATGAGTAACCCCCCCCTGGGATCAAGTGATTCAAAACCCCCTTAATGTGCCCTTTGCTGACAGCATTGTCTATCATAACTGCCAGGGCATCTGCTACTAAGTCAAAGAGTAATGGGGATAGAGGATCCCCCTGTCTAAGACCCCTAAAGGTTTTGAAATAAGGACTCCTCTGTCCATTTACATTCACACAAACTTTCCCCCTTAACAGTTTGCATTACCCAATTAATCCATCTTTACGGAAAACCCCTCCCCCAAAGAACTTGCTCCAAGAAATCCCAATTCACTCTGTCATATGCCTTTTCGAAATCAATCTTCAGGATCAAGCCCTTTTTATTAGTTCTCCTAAGCTCATGTAAGGTCTCATGAAGAACCACTACCCCTTCTAGAATATTCCTGCCCCTTACAAAACCAGTTTGATTTTCATCTATAATCTTTTGCCCAATAGGCACTAGCCTTTCAGTTAGCACCTTTGTAAACCATTTGTAATCAACATTTAGCAAGCAAATGGGTCTAAACTGTCTAATATTGTTGGCTTCTTTCATTTTGGGAACCAGAGTAATTACCCCATAATTCAATCTTTTAATGTCCAATTGTCCTTCCCAAAAATCCTCGAACATCTCCAATACATCCTCTTTAATATGCTCCCAAAACTTTTTGAAAAACAGGACCCCAAACCCATTGGGCCCTGGAGCAGAGTTGTTTTTCATTTCCCAAATGCCTAGTTTGATCTCCTTTTCATCAAATTTCCTAACCAAGAGCTCTTGGTCTTCAGCAGAAATCTTGTATTTGGTGGGCCAAAAATCCACACCAAGCTTGATCCTAGAGTCTCTGCTGTGACCAAAGAGCTCTTTATAGAAAGCTACAATATGTTGAGTAATACAGTTCTGGCCACTAATTTCCACCCCATTATCCTCTAGATTATGGATCATACTCTTCCTATGCCTCCCATTAGCAAATTGATGAAAAAACTGGGTGTTAGCATCCCCTTGCAGCACCCAATTCTTACCAGCCCTCTGTTTCAAATGAATTTCCTCAAGCATCAGAATCTTATCTAGTTGTTTTTCTAAATCCAACCTCTCTTCCCACTCCTGTACACTAAGCAATCTACCCTCTGCCTCACCATCTATCCTGCCAATTCTCTCTACCAGCCCCCTTTTCTCTTTCGTCTCCTCTCCCAAAAGTTTAAGATACCAACCCCTAAGAAACTGTCTGAGTAACTTCAGACAGCCATGCCATTTGTCCAATGAGTAAGGATGTAACCCATAATAGGATCTATCAAATTTTCATTTCTCGAAAACCATTTGCACAAAATTATCTTGCTGGAACCATTGTTCTGGAAAATGAAATAGTTTGGTCTAATTGCCCCTTTTGCACCCAAGTCCAGAACAATTGGACAATGGTCAGACCCAATCCTAGCTTTAGTCCAGGCAAAACATTTTGGAAATTGATGATCCCAATCCATAGATACTAGAATCCTATCCAACCTAGATAAAGTAGGATTTAACTGTTTGTTAGACCAAGTAAACTTCATGCCACTAACAAAGATATCTCTCAACTGAAAATTTCCAATAAAGGAGTTGAAAAGCTCCATTAGCCTAGGATCCCCATGTCCATGATTTCTTTCAGCATCATTTCTAATCAAATTAAAGTCCCCCTAGCGAGAGCAATTAATGATTCACTAGAACAAAAATAAGATAATTCTTGGATAAAATCCCCCGACAACTCATGATTTGCTGGACCATAGACATCCCCAATCCAAAATCTAAAATTACTATTTCTCATCCTCACCCGAATCCCTAAGAAATACTCCCCCTGTCTAGTATCTTCCAATTCCAATTTATTTTCATCAAAACCTACTAACATCCCCCCAAGAGTGTCCTTTGGAAGGGATCCAACTCCAGAAAAACTGCTCATTCCCCTCCATCTCTCTCGAGTTCTGTTATCTCAAAATGTTGCTTAATAGTCTCCTGTATCATAACCACATCTATGTTTTCGTGTAGGATATGATTCCTAATAAATTTTCTTTTATGAAGTGTACCCAGCCCCCTAACATTCCAAATTAGGATCCTCATTTAAACTAGAGTTATTAGCCACACACATTTCAGCTCCAAGCGACTCATCATCCACCCCCCTGGTGTTAGATGTGAGGCCCCTATCATTATTATTAATCACCCCCAAATTCAGGATGTCTTCCTCTAGATCATCCCCCCTGCAGCTTCTCTCAGCTTGTTTGGCAAGGAAACATTTGTAGTTAGCTTCTGCACTGATAGCTCTAGCTAACTCCTCACACTTAAAAGCATCTAAGTGTTCCTCAATATTATCAGCCACCAACCCAATATCTTTTAATACATCACCCAAGATCTCATTAGCGGTATTATTCAGAATTGTAAATGGATTTTGGGATTGTGTCGACTTTGATAAGTTGTTCTTTGCCATCACCCTATTCATGGCTTTAGCAGTAATTGACACTCCATCCCTTGGAATCCTCGAGCTAATCCCGGTAGCTACCACCACTTGATTCTTCTTTTTCCTCCCTTTGGATTTCTTCCTCCCAATGGACTCCCACACCTGCTCATCCTCAGTAAGCTCCCTTTCCACACCCTGCAAAGAAATATCATCAAAACTATTCTCAGCCCCTGAGAATTATAGTTATCCCCCAAATCATCATTGATCTCATTAACAGTGCAAGTCAGTACCTCCTTAGGTATAGCTTGAGTTATCACCTCCTCTTGAGTCAACCCACCCATGGGATCCTCTATTTCCACCACCTCTGAAGGAATTTTAAGGCTTGGCCATTTGCTTTTATCCATCAAGTAATCGCCATCTTTACCGAGACTAAGTACTGGTTTTCATTAGGAACCAGCACCTCTTGTTACTCGTATCCAATCCTTCTTCCATAATTTGATCACTAATATCTTCCAGGCCCAAGGACCCCTTTCCCATATCTTCATCCACAATCACGGTTTCTTGATGGACCCCTTACCCTGGGTATTTCATGCTTTCCTTTTGAATCATCAACTCTTTGCCATTACGTAGATCTAGGACTCCCATCAAAACCTTTGTTAGTTGAGAATAATTCTAAGTCTTCCACCATATGATCTTCATAGGCTGATTCACTCTCTCTATCAAGTCTCCCCATCCTCTCAAATTTGCCATTTCCTTTCTTACTCCCTCCTTCCTTCTGATATTGATCTCTTCCTCTATCCTGATTCTTATCCTTATCATCATTCTTCTTAGAATCTTGCCCTGGAGGAGGCCCTCCCATGCCTCTCTTTGGATTTTGCTCCACCTCAAACTTGTAGACCCTTCCTTCCCCATTGGTGAAGAACTCAATTTCAACATTGATTGCCTTTGGATCCCTGCATCTTACTTGTACTCTAACTGGGTCCACCCTGACTAGGCTCAGTTCATCCACCACCAAAGGTTCAGCTACTAGTGTAGTGATCTTCTTGATGAGATTAACTTCTCTTACAATCCCTGGCACATTGTGTATTTTGACTCAGACAGTTTGCAAAAGGGAAGAAGCCTTAGGATCCACTTCAGTTTGAAACAGCTGTCCTGTCAACTTGTATAAGGCCATCTTGAAGTCTGACAGTCTGATTAAAGTATCCAAAGATTGTTTGTCTAGAAACACAACAATGTACTCCTGGTGATCCATTTTCCTAGCCTGAAAATCCCAGTCTGTCCTCACTAAATTCCTCAACTCCTTATTGACTCTCTCTTCATTGGCTTCCCCACTCAAGATGGTAAGAATAGCAGTATTCTGTCTAGTCCTTACAGTTTCTTCTGGGATCTCAATAGCATAAAAGCCCTGTCCTTGTACCGCAAACCCATACATCTTCAAGTCCCTGACTGTCTCCTTGCAATCAACAGCTTTGTGCCCCGTGGCTTTGCACTTGAAGCACACTGGATCATTGGGACAATCAGCTTGAGGATAGGGACATTCTGACTTATATGTATTGATATTATTTTGCTTTCTTTCCGATTGAGCATGCAGAACAGTCGATTCTGCAAGTTGCTTTGATCGGTCCTAATGGCAGCACACATGGTCAGTTCTGCAGTGGTCCAGGAGGCAGTTCGCCAAGCCTTATCAAAATTGAAGGAGAGGTACGAGCACATGTTAGATGGAATGGAGCTCGTGGAAATGATGGAGATGGCGCACATCAAGCTGGAGACCACCCTTGAGACATCCAACAAGTGGAACGTCACCAGGACACCATTGCCGTGCCGGTGGAGCAAGCTCAAAAGCACTGTGCAGGAGTGCGATAACACCCTAAGCCAATGTTATTTCTGAATTTACAATTCAGGAAAGGCGTGGTACGTAGTAGCCGTGTAGTTGACCCACATGACATGTGGGGTTGTAGTTAATTAGTGGGTATAATGCCACACTTTGGAAGTTTAGAAGGGTGAGGACCAACTTATGATCCTTCACGTTTCAAACATTGCACAACTTTGTTAACCCTTATACAAGAAACAGGGACAAAGTGTAAGAGAGGTGCTACGCTTATGGAGACACATTTCACGTGTGGAGCTGGGTCATATATAGGCAGATTTTGGAAGTGGGGTGTTACCGCTAAGCTTAAGAGATATTTAATACTTATATATAAACTATATAATATAATGATCAACTTTTTACTCTAAGCTAATCATAAAGGGCTAGAAAAGTATGGCCAATTGGTCTCCCATACATTTCAAACTATTGAATTCTCCTGTTAAGAATTTATATGTGCAGTCGTTATTCTAATACCAATATATGGAGGTATAAAAACTTTAATTAAAATATATATATTTATTTAAAGTAACAACCAATAGAAATTATATGTTATTTGTTGTTATTATGGTTTTAAATAATTTGTTCGTGTCATTAGCATATGAGGAAATAAGGAATTTTTTACCGCACATGAATGCACAACATGTATGCTTACTTTGATCAAATCTAAATATATTAATATTGATAGAAGTATGTAACGTACAAACATAAACATGCTATATGGTTATTTAAACAATTTTTAAAGAAGATGCCGATCATTTTTCTTAATAATAAAAATTATATATCTAGAAAAGTCAAAATATCTTATAATTTAGAATTTCCTAAAGGGCTGTTTGGTTCCTTTCTGTTTGGAGGAATTGGAATCTACTTAATGGACTAGGCTATTAGGCTTGGAATTTGGCATTCCACAAACAAGGGTGGGAGATAGAAATTGATTCTTTAGATCATCATGCTATGTGTATACTCTGTAGCTTATAACACATTCTTTAGCTTGATGCTCTACAACAGAAATGCGGGATGAGAACTGTGCGGCCGAGACCCCCCCCCCCCCCACCGTCGAATCCTCCCCACCCTCGCGCCACCCGTTCTCCGGCAGCGGCCGGCAGGCCGCCGCGCGGCCCCCCTCCCTCGCATGGAGGATGCCCTCGGTGAGGATAGCACCGGCGACCGTTCGAGCACTCCGGAAGATAACGGCTTCGGAGGGCAATAGCGATCCACCTGCCGGAAAATTCTGGTACTCCGACTCCGACTCCGACTCCGATTCGGAGTGCGAGGATCTGGGCGATGCCGCGACCTTCGTGAGTCGATCTTCCCCGACGATGGTGATGGTATTGCCGGCATCGACTTCGGCGAAACCTCCTGAGCCACCAAGACCGCCGCCCCCGATCTCTCAACCGCGACCTCCTACGTCGCCGCCGAGATCACCGCCCCCTCGGAGGATCAAGCTCCCGGTAATGGTGTCCTGGAAGGGCCCACTGCCACCGCCTCGGATCACTCCGGCATCAACGCTCGGGGACTTCATCAAGCCATCCTCATGGAAGGTGCAGAGGCGGCGGCCGAGCGACCCGCGTTACGCGCGATCCAGAATTTCAAAATTTGGATCGACCAAGCTGCCACCCGACCCGGTCCAACCAGACCGGCGGTCTGGGCCCGACTCCGACCGGCCCAGTCAACCGGCCCGTGATCTAAGCACGACACCGGCTGGTCCTTCTCCTGCGTTGAAGTGTACCAGAAAACCTATGCGACGACTAGTCAATCCTCTCCTGTTCACTGCCGCAGCCGCACCATCATACCGTGAGGCCCTCATGGCGCGTGGTGATGGAGGTGGATGGAGGGGCGGCCGGGGAGCCCACCGGGGCGTGCCGCACAACCGTGGCCAGGGGCGCGATGGTGATGAAGCCCACGGACGTCCAGATCGTCAAGGCTGTGGAACCGGTGGTGCACCTCCGGCTGGGGGGCGTGGTGGCCCTCTCCCGGGTGGTCACGGAGACCATCCCCCAGCTAGAGGGCGTGGCGGTCCGGCCCCGGCAGGAGGTCACGGCGGCCCGGGTGGTCGCGTTGGTCCGGCTGGGGGGCGCGGTGGTCACGGAGACCCCCCCGGCTGGAGGGCACGGCGGACCAGCCCCGGCATGGGGTCACGGCGGCCTGGGTGGTCGCGCTGGGCAACCCCGTGGTCGCGGGTGCACTAGGCCAGCCGCGGGGTGCGTGACGCTGCAGGTGCGGCCGCCGGGGCCCCACCCATTGAAGGAGCAGCTGAGAACCACCAGGGAGGGGACAACGACGCTCCCGCCGAGTCCAGCAAGGGTGCGGACAACGACAGGAAGAGGAAGCGCAAAGAGCTGCTGGAGTGCCCGATCTGTACGGAGGAGCACTACACTCACCTGTGCCCGCTGCTGCGTGGCCCTAAACCGTCCGTCGCCTTCTGTGCTGCGGCAGAGGATGGTATGGGTTTTTTCCAAATTCAATCTGCTAGGAATTATGAAATTGTGGAAGTTGTCAGTTCTTCGTCGGTAGCCCTCATCATAGTAGAAGTTGGCGAAGTTTCTGCACAGTTGCTGAAATCTAAATTGGCAAGAATCATTCCTATCCCTTGGGATGGGAGGTGCAGCAGATGGGGGCAAGATCTTATGTTGTCCCGTTTCCTAGCAAAGACAAACTTGATCGAATGATTCAGATTGAGACCTTCAACACCAAGAACAAGGAAGGCACCATCAAGTTTGCCGAGTTCGTGGATGATGTTCAGCCCATTCGGACGCTTGAGCAAGTGTGGGTGACTGTCATGAAGGTACCCAGGGCTCTTCGCTCCTTCCTCCCACTGTGGGCGGTTGGGACCATAGTGGGGTCAACACAAAAGGTAGACATGGTACACCTGAGGGCGACAGGTCAGGTTCGTATCCTGGTGGCAGGGTATGAGGTGGAAAAGATCCCTACATTTGCAGATGTTTGTGTTGGCACTGGCATCTACCGCCTATACTTTAAGGCGGAGAAACCTATTCAAATTGACCCTATCCATTCAGAGGATGAAGATCTACTGAGTGATAAAGATAAGGAGCCAGACGGGGATGGTGACCGTGAGATGAAATATGCGGACAACAATACACAAAACCCCCAGTAGAATACTACAAAGGCTCCTGTCTTGCCTGCAGTGCCTCCACAGAACATGCCTCCTCAAAAGCAAGCAGCTTTGGTGGATGAGGTTATGCCTCCTCAGCAGCAATTAGTGCTAGTGGAAGAGGCTGTTGATCTGGCTTGCACTCAACTCATCAATGAGATCGTTCCTAATGTGATGCTAGAGCCGGATGTTGAGACAGGAGATGGAGTTGTTGATCTGCCTAACAATTCCGCCTCTGTTTTCTTGTCTTCATCTGCGATGCCTGGTAAGTTCGGGGGCTCTACTTCACCTACTGCCCCTCTTCTTACCTCGACGGACAGTGAGCCTGAGGGAGTGGACATAGGGGTTCATTCGACTGAACCCCTAGATCCGCTTCGGGACACACAGGAGCTGCCTTCGGCTGCCTTGCAGCTCGAGGACGAGGACTGCACGGATGCCTCTACAGCCGCGGTCCTTCCTGTTGGCATGGGGGTGAAGCAAGCCGGCACGGATCCGCCGGCACCATCCCCAGGAGAGGTGGCGGCTTCTACGCAGGCTGGCATGGGGGGTCTTGCACCGCCCCAAGCTGGCAGCCCACTGCCTTCACCACCACGCGATAGCACAGACGCTTCTGCCACGACCGCGGTCGTTCCGGCTGGCATGGGGGTCCTGCATCACCGACTACCCCCAGCTGGCACGGATCCACCGGTCCCGGCAGGAGAGGTGGCGACACACGATGGAGAGGGAGGTGGCTATGTCGCTTCCCCCGGGGAGGACAGCGCCACCACCCCCTCTGTGGGCGTCACACAGGCCTGAGTGGGGGGTCCTGCACCGCCCCATTCTAGCAGCCCGCTGCCTTCACCGCCCCTAGCTGCAATGGCGGGCCTGCAGGAGGGCTCGTCCGAACTCCCACCAGAGGAGCCGTTGCCTGCGGCTGTTGAGAAGACCGCGCCGACAGCTCCCGCTGCAGTCCCTCATCCCAGGAAGAGAGCGACTGCAGCAAGGCCAATCAAAGAGCCTCACCGTAGTGACAGGAATAAGGCAACAGCGGACGTCCACACCCTACTTAAGGCTGAACATCTGACGGCAAGGAAGAACCTTGAATCTCCAGGTAACTCTTTCACTAGTTTTCCAGATTCGAATGTTCTTTCAAACCTTGGTAGGATAGGCATTAACCTAGGCTCCTCAGCTGTAGTTACAATCAAAAACTTAGAGGTTGACAGGTTAGTGCTTTGTGCTAATAAAAAGAAAGGTCTTGCTAAATCCAGAATCTCTAATCTAGAGAGTGAGGATGAGCGAATGACCAACTTGATGCAATTCTCGGCCACGGTTGTGGAAATCTAAATGAGAATTTGCTGGAGGAGGAGAATGATCAAATCGAGGATCTCTCTCCACTCCGACGAGAAGAAAAAATATCATAATGCCAAAAAATCTTTAAATGGCAATCTTCCAAATAAGCCAAAAACTCCCTCCAAGATTGTTTTAAAATTAAGGGAGTTTTCTGGAATAGCAGAGGTCTTGGAGACTTGGCTAAACAAAGATTTTTGGCTGAACTAGTTAAGGAGGAGCAAATTAATTTTATTGCTCTCTCTGAAACAGGACGGGATTCATTCCCGGATCATGTCCTCAAAAATCTTTGTGGAGGACAGGATTTTATTTGGCATGCCATGGCACCCCACGGCAGGTCTGGGGGTATCTTGCTTGGTGTGGACTTGAGTATCTTTGACATTGGAGCAATTGATGAGGGGGATTTCTATGTAAAATTCACTCTAAGAGTCAAATCAAATGACTTCAAATTTGTGCTTTACACGGTCTATGGCCAAGCACAGCTCCAAAATAAAAAGGATTTCTTAGCAGAACTCGCCAATACATTTTCCAAAGAAACTCTTCCATATATCATAGGAGGAGATTTCAACATAATGCGAAGCCCAGAAGATAAGAGCTCTGGAGACTTTGATCCTAAATGGCCAAATCTTTTCAATGCAGTCATTGAATATTTGGATCTCAAGGAGATTTCAATGGCCGGCCACCAATATACTTGGGCAGGCCCAGGTGATGACCCCACCTTTGAAAAGTTAGACAGAGTTCTCGTTAGTACTGAATGGGAGATCATGTACCCATTAACAGCAGTACAACCCAGGGATAGGAACATCTCAGATCATACTCCCCTGGTGCTTAATACAGGTGTCTCAACCCACCAAACCAACCATCCATTTAAATTTGAGAGGGGATGGTTAATTAGAGATGGATTCTATGGTATGGTTGCAAATACTTGGAATTCTCCATGCTCTGGATCCACCCCCCTTGAACGTTGGCAGTTTAAGATCTGCAGACTCCGACAATATCTAAGGGGTTGGGCAAAACACACTGCAGGGTCATATCGAAAAGAAAAAAAGACTCTGCTAGCTCTCTTAGATGATCTTGACAAGATAGCTGAAACCACTCCTTTATCGGATCAAGAGATTAATTTGAAACACTATCTTAAAGAATGTTTAGTTAATCTCTTGAGAGAAGAGGAATTAAAGTGGTATGAGAGAGCCAAGGTTAAAACCCTATTGGAAGGGGATGCTAACACCCAGTTCTTTCATCTGGTTGCCAATGGAAAACACCGCAAACAACACATCTACAAACTTGAAAATGATCAAGGTGTTGTGGTAGGTTCTGAGAACCTCAAAAGTCATATCATGACTTATTATAAAGATTTATTTGGCAAACTAGAACATCTCGATATCTCCTCACGGCGGAAGATCAAAACCTGGATATCCCACGGGAATCACCGGAGGAAAATGATATCCTCATAAGTCCGTTCACCGAATCGAAGTGAAGGAAGCGGTCTTCCAAATAGAGCATAATAAAGCTCCGGGACCGGATGGTTTTCCAGCGGAATTCTATCAGGCCTTTTGGGAAGTTATCAAGGGTGATCTTCTACCCTTATTTGAAGAACTTCATAAGGAGGCTCTTGACCTCTATAGCCTGAATTTTGGTATTATTACCTTAATCCCTAAGGTGAATAACGCCACTAGAATTCAGCAATTTAGACCGATTTGTGTTCTTAATGTGAGTTTCAAAATATATTCACCAAAGTGGGCACAAATAGGCTTAATTTGGTAGCTAAAACTGTGGTGAGACCAACACAAACGGCTTTTATGCCAGGCCATAACATTATGAAAGGGGTCGTTATCTTACACGAGACCATCCATGAACTTCACACCAAAAAAAGGGACGGTGTCATTTTCAAAATTGACTTTGAAAAGGCATACGATAAGGTGAAGTGGTCTTTCCTACAACAAACGCTACGTATGAAAGGTTTCTCCCCCAAATGGTGCCGCTGGGTTGAATCAATGGTCACCGGAGGGAGCGTGGGCATTAAAGTCAATGATGACGTGGGGCCCTACTTTCAAACCAAACGAGGTCTCAGGCAGGGAGACCCTATGTCACCTATCTTATTTAACATCATTGTGGATATGCTAGCTCTTCTTATTAATAGAGCAAAAGCCGATGGTCAAATAAGAGGTGTTGTCCCCCACCTTATAGATGATGGTTTATCCATTCGCAATATGCGAGATGACACCATTATCTTCATTGATCACGATCCAGAGCAAGCACAAAATCTAAAATTGCTGCTTTGCGCTTTTGAACAGCTATCTAGACTAAAGATCAATTTTCACAAGAGCGATGCTTTGGTGTGGCTAAAGAAATGGAAAATTTCTACACCAGCCTCTTTGGTTGTAACGCTGGGGAATACCCTTTCAGATATCTAGGTATCCCTATGCACCACAGAAAACTCCTTAATTCTGAATGGAGCAAGATAGAAGACCGATTTAAATAGAAACTCCCTTGCTGGAAAGCAAAATACCTGTCTTATGAGGGAAGACTAGTTACGTGAACTCGGTTTTAAGCGACCTACCCATGTTTATGATGTCCTTCTTTGAAATCCCCAAAGGAGTAATAAAAAAAAGCTGGATCATTATAGATCAAGGTTCTTCTCGGTAAGGTTCCTCCGATAAACACAGATACCGACTTGCCAAATGGGACATCATTTGTCGCCCTAAGAACCAAGGAGGACTAGGTATCCTTAATTTGCAATTGCAAAATAAATGCCTTCTAGCCAAATGGTTGGTCAATTTATTAAACATAGAGGGCATGTGGCAGTCTATGCTATGGAATAAATACCTAAACTCCAAGTGCCTTACGCAAGTAACAGCCAAACCCAACGACTCTCATTTTTGGAGAGGCCTCATGCAAATCAAAGATGAGGTTCTAGCTAAAGGTTCCTTCGATATCAAAGATGGAACTAACACTAGGTTTTGGAAAGACGTATGGGTAGGTGATAAGCCTCTGAAAGTGAGGTATCCATCCCTTTTTAACATAGTGCGGGATCCCCACGCAACGGTATCAAAAGTAATGACTACCAGCCCACTAAACATCTCCTTTAGAAGGGATCTGGTGGATAATAAACTTTCAGAGTGGCTTAGTTTAGTAGCACGAATCTCCAATGTCGAATTGGTGGCAGGAACAGATCACTTTAAATGGTCCTTAACCAAATCTGGGTTATTCTCAGTCTGTTCCATGTATCAACATCTTATAGATACACGCCTACCTTTTCGGCATAGGAAGATTTGGAAGATAAAAATTCCTCTAAAAATCAAAATCTTTCTTTGGTTCTTACAAAATAGTGTCGTATTAACTAAAGACAACCTTGCTAAGAAAAATTGGAAAGGGAGTCAGAAATGTATCTGCTGTAATGGGAATGAAAACATCCAACATTTATTGCTAGATTGCCCCTTACCAAAATGATTTGGAGGATTATTTTCTTTGCTACTAATCTAACCTCACCTAGATCAATCAACCACATGTTTGGTAGTTGGCTAACTAATCAACATAAAAGGATTAGAAATTTGATTTGGGTGGGGTGGCTGCAATGTGCTGGGCTATCTGGAGATGCCGCAATGATGTTATCTTTAATCAAATGAATTATAACTCTATTATGCAGGTAATTTTCAGAGGAGCATATTGGTTACGCTCGTGGGCTCGATTGCGGCGTGATGGGACAGCCAAGGACGCACTCTCCACGATGAGCAAGAAGTTAGAAGTAATTGCTCTAGAGATATTCAATAAAGGATGGAAACATTTATATTGTTTGAATTAGCGTCCGGGTCGATTTATAAGACCTTGGCTTTCTCTTTTGTTAAGCAAAACTTTGTAATAATTGGCTGTGTACAACCCCTGGATGTAGAGGCCGGATATTTTTATCTATTATCTAAAAAAAAACAGAAATGCAACACATAAATATCTCTTTCATATGGACAACACCTATATACAAATATATTCCACCTAACACCATATTAGGTTAATTAACCTTTGCCCAAATTATGACAGAATAGAATGAATTTCGATTTCAAGCTAACTGAAGTACAAAGAAAGTGGAAACACTTCAGGCGCGGAACGTGCAGGACGATTTGATCTTCCTTGCCCAAGATCTGTGATCTTGGAAAGACCACAATTTGATTGGACAATCATGTTGGGTGCAGGGATCAGTTTTGAATGATAATGACCATAGCGGCAACCGCTTTTCGTTCTGAGCCCAGTCCACGATTGAGCCCTGCAACTGGGCAGAAGCATGCGGAATCCACGAGCTCATGAACTCATAGTTCGCACTTGCCCATCCCGTGAACCTTCTTGCCCCGGCGTCGTTCAGGATGTTTTACTCCCCATGAGGTATTCTCTACCTGAAGGTATGTGCCACCATGCTTGGACTTCCACAACATCTGGTACGAGGTACCTGCCACATTCCTGCAAAGGCAATCTACCACGTTTGGTAGCATGATCTTACCCAGCTGGTCAAAGGAATTGTTTGCATACAGACGGCCATGGTGCACGGCATTCCCTATTGATCATCTCTGTCGCTGATCCTCCAACTGTAGGTGAGAACTCTTTAGAGGAGGCATGGGGCCAGAAGTGGCCTCCAACTTTCAGATATCGGAAGTCTCTGGTTTTGTGGTCAACGACTGCCCTCTGCCTATTGCTCCCAGTAGACAATGCAACATGGCCCAGCAAATATACTTGGTTTACTGGTTCCATGTACATATCACATTGAAATGATTCTGATGATGAGCTTGTGCTGCCAGCAGCGTAGCTTGGGGAATAGTGATGGTCTTGCTGCTGACAACAAAGCAGGTTTGGTCGATACCATTTACGAGACATGGAAAGGATGTTGTCCCAGCGCTCGTTCTGACCACAAGCAGAATAACCATCGGACACCCAACACAAGCCCTTAGTTGGTATCTGGGTGAGCTTTGTCTTCACAATTTCGACTGTGGAGCTCAAGTGAGGTACGAACAGCTGCAGGCATCTAACTGCAACTCCAACTATGTCCGTACTCTCAGAGAGGCATAAGTCGAGGGCAAGAAGGAAATTATTCTCTGGCGCGTTGGCATCCTCAAGTAAGAATATCAGGCAACCCTCAGTCCCATGCTCTGGGAGGCTAAAGGGCTGTAGAACAAACCAGAGATGTTGACCCCCATGAACAAAGCAAGACTTAGTTCCTTTTCCCAGCAAGGAGGTGATGTACAAGAGGGTCGAAGAACATGTCTTGACGTGGTGTACTGCCAAGCTCCACATACCTCAAAAACTCTCTGGCGCCGTGTGCATACCACTCGAATCGCCGAACGGTGGTGGATCCTTTAGTTAGGTTGTTGTCATCGTCGTTACCATGATAAAAGATGGATAAGAAGAAGGACCTGGCAGTGTGAGCGATCCGCTCAGGAAAGGAGGAGTTCCTTACCCTTTGTTGGACCTCCTCCTCTTCTTGCAAGCGCTGCCTGCACCTGCGCAGAATGTCATCGCACTCCTGCGTGTCGCGCTTGAGCTTCGTCTGCCAACGCACCAATGGTGCGCTGGTGACATTCCACTTGTTGGAGGTCTCAAGGGCGGCCTCCAGCTTGATGTGTGCCATCTCCATCCTCTCAATCAGCTCTTTTGCATCTGACTTCCCATGATACTGCTCCTTAAACCTAGATAATACATGGTTAACCGCCTCCTGGGCCACTGCAGAACTAACCATCTCTGCTGCCATTAGGACTGACCAACAAGCAACCCCTGTAGAATCAAGATATTCGATACGTATATCTGAGTCAGATTGTCCATCGTCATCAGTCTAAAATCTACTATGATTAATCTTGTAAAGTTAAGTGCTGATGAAATGAAACCTGGTGTGGTTGAACACTTGAAGTAGCTGTAGGTTTGCAGCACCAAGTCGAAGCAGTAGTGGACACCACAGCATCACATAAAAGTGTGTCTGAGTAGTCTATGCTTCATGGCGGCCAGCTGCGACCATAAACCATACACTACATATAGAGAGGTACTCCGTACTTCATTTCTGAGAGGGGCACATCCTCTAGGAAATTTGCCAAGAGTGATGCACACGGGACTTTGAGTCGGGGCCGGGGCAAAGCATTGAGGACGCGAGGTTGTATGAATACGTTAGGTGTTGGCACAGGTAGCATGTGCCATCTTGCGCAAGATTCCAGGGAGCATGTACTGCAGGACTGAATAATAGTCAAGTACGGTGGACTAAACTTAGAAATTCTACGAGAGGGACAACGAAAGCCATGACCTGTGAAACCATTATATACTTGTTGAGGCAAAGCAGAATCCGGAACTGATGTCAGCTTTATACCAGTGACCCGGGCAGGCTACCACGGTACAATTACAACAGATAACCAGCGGCAAAATTAGGTGGACATGTAGTATAACAAGCCTAAATCCCGATTGTCAGAACGGTCGGAATTTTGACTTGAATCAGCCGGATCAGCGGCCCGAGGCAGCGATCCGTCTAACTCGGTGACGAAGACAGCGCGATTGGCGGCGAGATCGGCGGCGAGGAAGGGAGCGAGATTGGCGGCACGAGGGGCGGCGCAACGCAGGCGACAGCAAGCGGCGGCGGGCAGCGGCGGCTGGCGGCGCAGCGGCGGCCCGGGGCGGCGGTGGCGGACGGCGCGGCGGCGGCCCGCGCCGGTGGCTGGCGGCGCGCGCGCTGGTGCGTGTTGACGGTAGATAAGTGTCAAGTTTAACCGTCAACGAAACATGAAAAAGGACCTAAACAATAATTACCACATATATGTAGGGGTTCTACTGACAGAATTTTATGAGTTTTGGTGAATGCCTATTTCTGCAGGGTGTCTGCTGAAAAGAACCAAGGAAGGCCTACATGTTAGGTTTACATAGAGACAAAAGGGCTACAAATAACTTTTCTAGAATCTAGAAGTTACAAGAAGACTCTGGAAACAAACTGGAGGCGAAACGGGCCCGGAAGTGGGGTGGCCGCCCCCAACCCTTGGGCGGGCGCCCGGGCTATTGAGCCAATCAGAGGTGATCTCGTGGATCCTGCCTCCACCGCCTTTGAAGATGAATAATAATCATTCAATAAGGTCAATTTGATCTGATGGCTGTGGTGCTTCGTAGAGGGCTATATAAGCATGGCCCCTAGCCCCTGGAGGAGGCATCCCATGAAACCCTAATTCATTATCTCCCAGCCAGGATCAGCTGAGAGGGGTCTCTTGAATGGATCTCCTCTTCAGAGCTATCAAGAGAGATTAGTCCTCATTAGGATCTAGTCTTTAGAATAAGAGAGGTAGAGAGAGGGAAGAGTTGGGAGGAGGTGCTGGCCTGTCGGTGCTCACCCACCATGGCTTGTACCTTGGCGAAAGTCAACCTACGCCTGGGATTTCTCTGGTAATCAACTTCTTATTTCATTGAGCAATTACTGTTTACTTTGTACTTCTGATTTGCAACTCTTTTGAGTACTTTAATCTATAGGACCCTATAGGTTAGAGGAGTAGTATAGGTGTAAGCGTGGTGCTTAGGCCTAGATTACTTGCGAATGCCCCCTCGCATTCTGGATCGGTGGTAGATCGCAGGAGTGACAGTCCTGTTGAGTCCCTTGTAGTCCACCTCCTGTTTGTAGGGCTCAAAGGATTTGTGTGATGGGCTAAAGCATCCTCTGTGGTGTCGTTTCCCTTGTACATCCCTAGATATAGACATAGCTCATTGAGATAGGAATGCGAACATCTTGGCAATTCCCTCTACACTTTCAACCTTCTACAGTCTTTTGCTGCTCTGGGTTAGGTTAGACCATAGTTATTCTCACATGTTTCCCGGTGGATACGATATTAAAACCTCCAGGTGAAGTGCTCACCAATATCCGTTCGCTTGTGGATTCTTTTCTGTGTGCGTTAACTAATATCAACAAGCATTTCTAGCGCCGTTGTCGAGGAAACAGTTGCTGAGTTAACTTCGAATCTAGCTTATCCTTGTATCGTATTCTTTTACTCTTTTACTCTTTTCTCCTTACTTCTTTTTATCCTTTCATTATATTCTCTTCTTTTTCACCATAGAGGGCATGTCCAATAAGACAATACGATGGAAGCTCTTTCTGTTTTCTTTAATGGGAAAGGCTAAACAATGGTACCATGAGACCGTAGGGAGTGTGCAAGGAGATTGGGGAACCCTGCACTGTGAATTCTTCTTTAAATTCTTTCCCATCTCTAGAATTGCCCGCCTTCGAAGAGACATTTTAATCTTCGAACAACACAACGAAGAGTCTTTTGTTGCAGCTTCGGACCGTTCTGATGACCTCGTCTATACTAGCCCAAACCTTGTTATTCCAGAATCAATTCTTCTTCAACATTTTTATTTGGGACTTAGCAAGGCCGATGCACAAATCGTTTGCCTACTATTAAAGCAAGGGCTATCATTGATAGATTTTGTGAACGCACCCCTTGCCTTAATATTTTCCCGAGGATGAATTACCCTATAAACAAAAAGAGGAAGTTTTGATAGCCAAGTCACAATCGTTCCAATCCCAAGACTCAGCTATCCATACAAAATCACCAATGCCCCAAAATCCCCTTGTGTATTTAAGGGGAACATCAAAGATTTTGGGAGATCAATAATTTCTCGTTCATGTAAGAGACCTCTAAATAAACATATTTAGAAATTCGTTATGGAAGAGTCTCTTAGGAAACGTCCGTATTCTCACATAGGACATTGGGAAGAACCCAAGGATGGCATGTCTAGTGATGCCATAGTAGGAGAGCAAAGCCACCTAGAAGACAATCCTATCCTCTTCCCTTCTATGCCCACACTAGAAGACTTCTACGAACCCATCATTGAACCCATCCTTGACCCCGATGAATCCTCTAATGCCCTTTCAACTGAACGTCCTGACAATCCTAGAAATCCATCTACACATCCTATGGAGGATCAAGAAGAGCAACATCAATGGCTAGGAAGCATTAAAAACCTATGTGTTATTGCCATTGAATGGATGGACGAGGCCACAGATAAGACCAACTCGAGAGACAATAATCCAAGGGAAATTTTGGACATTTATAAAGTGTCACCCTTGGAGGTTGAAAATGATGGAGACATCAATGAGCAAGGAAGCTACTTCATAAATACCTCATCAAGTCCTTGCTCGTATAAGAAAGCTCCTGGTTCACCTGGTCTCTCTAACATTGCCCCACACGAGATCTTCAACCCCTCATGCTCCATGTTCCTAAAGATTTTAAAAGGGTGGTTGTAGACATATATGTTTATCATAAATATTGCAGATCTCATTGTGTTGAATCTTGAGATAAGTGCACATAAATTGGTGTTGGAGGGGAAACCACTTCACCAAAGCACATCTTGAAGGTTTCCCAAGGACAAGCTCAGTGTCCTAAGATAAGCACTTTCCAGATCATAACATATGTGCTCACCTTTCGGCTGCGATGTCCTTGTGAAATAAGCATAGAGTTATAATTATGAAAATATTCCTTTGGGTATTCTTGTCACTAACCTTTCCGGTTTGGAGCAAAAAGATCGAAGGAATAACAAATGCAATGTATGTCCAACCCATCATTATGCAACATTGATTTACATTCATCCAATCTTGATTTTTGCAAAATTCAAGCTTGAGGGATATACTTCCTAAAGACATCTCTTGCCATGTTGCCACATTATTTTGGTTGTCCCTACCTTTAAGACATGCTCAATTTGCTAAACAACAATCATGCTTTTTCATTACTGTTTAAGTAAATCTCTTTAATGCTCTCATGCTACCTTCATTTGCTATAGTATATGTTTAGGTTTGGAGTAATTTCATACATCTCTTAAATGAAGCATGGTGCTTAGTTTAGGAATGGTGATCTTACTTTCAAAGGCTTTTAAATTACGCGTGGTTTAAAGGCCTTCCTAAATCAAATTAGACGTGGTGTCTAGGTTGATTTTTGAGCCGATAGTATGCTGTAGTAGACATTGGTATATTTTGTTGGACTAACCCTTGCAGAAAACTTTCAAAATCAAATTGGGAAAGTCTTGAGATGAACTCACGCTGGAGATGAAGCAGGACCCATGAACTTTAACAATTTTGCACAAGGGAGGCCCAGATCATTCATAGCCAAAGAGAGAGAAGAAGAGTGCCACAAAGCATGACCCACATCATAGCACTCACTCCATGGAAGTAGGTGAACAAATCTCCACCATGCCACTTGAAGACAAAGACCATCGTGGAGGATTTCGAGTTGCGAGTTTTAGTTGCATCCTCTTGTCAACCATTAATCATCGGGAATCAAGAAAGATTGACAAGAGAAGAGCATGCAACTTCCTGCATCCTCACTTTCTAGATTGAGAAGCTGATGCATGAGGAAGGAAGGCCAACTCCTCTAGATGATCCAACCATCGCTGGTTTGCAATCTCTCGGTTCACTATTTCTCTATTTCTATAAGTTTGTGTTATTTCATAATGCCTATATATGAGGATCAAATATAAGATAAAATCAATCCTCTAGAAAAGAAGTAATAATAAATGTTCTATGCTAGTATGTTGAAACAAACTCTTTTGTAGCATAGAAAGTGGCCCTTAGCTTTGTAACAACAATGCCCTTGTTATTACTTGTATATTCCTTTGGGTATGTGTTGTCCACTAATGATATGCAGAAGATTGAGCTAAAGGTTCAAGCACAAATTAAAGAGAGAACAAAAGATAGCATGACTAAATGTAAGAAAGAAGAAGTGCAACAGAGATGACAGTTGGCGCATGAACAATGACACAAGACCGACCAACCAAGGAAAGCTTTCACAAGGTGTTACAATGCTAGCACGCTCCAACATTAAAGGTAACATCCCAAGGTTAGTGATCATCACATTAAAATCCTTTCCCTGATGCTAGCATACACACAAATAGAGAACCAAGCATGTTTTGAGTTGCAACTTTACTTAATACAATCTGATTAACTCAACATGTTTAGTTCTTTAATCTTTGATCTTGTCGCCACTTTGTTGATCTCATAGCTTTAACTAAATGAACTAAAAATGTTGCGCATCTTATCTTTGGTTGAGTAATTTGATTTGCTAAATGTTTTAATGCTACATTCATACCTATCTTCTAATCCTATCACCCATGCTAAGAGTAAACATCAACTCTATCTTGCTCACTGTGCTTGAAGTTAGGGAAGAATGAATATAGTTTTGGTTCTGTTGGTGTTTTCCCACCAACAGAGCTCATGCACTTGATCTCTGCCTTGTCTCTATGAGCAAGACACACTTTGAGCAAAATATGAAGGAGTTGTCAAACTCCCCAATTCCTACAAATGAAGATCCTGGACCTACGACCATTCACACTAAGCAAGATACTGCCAGCTTCCACAACTAGTATTTCACTTCACAATGCTGGAAGAGGAAGGAACATGAGTGACACCATATCAAGAGGTGCAAGTCAAGGTCTCCACCCTTGGGATCAGATAATGCACCTAAGGATTGAACATGGTAAGAAGTCCTGTTCAGAGGACTTAAAACATTGAACCCTTGCCGAAAGGTAAAATCAGTAGTTATCCATATTTATCTTTTTTTTGCATTGCATTAATTAGTTTTTCTTCTTGCGCATTTACTTTCTTGCACTTGCATAATCATTTTCCCTTTTAGCATATTTACCTTTTCTGCATTAAGCATTGTATTAGAAAAATATTTGTTTGCTTTGCTGTATCATTAATTATAAGCCCCATGTGAATAATTTTGTGGCGTGTAAAAACCCATAGGAATATTCACTTGTGGTGGCACGAGAATAAAAATAAATATGCATTCATCTTGTTATACTTTCTCTGTATTATAAAAATATAAAAAGTATTTGAGAGAAATCCTATTGAAACTCGCTTACAAGAATCAAGCATAATCTCAAAAGCTTTGGACAATTGAGGCTTAAGTGGCCAACAACTAACGCTTAATCTATTCCACAAGTTTGGTTGTCCCTTTTAGTTCCACAGGATTTGAGGGACCGAGAAGAGCCGACAAGCAAGTGGATGTTCTATCCACTAGTGGAGCACCGTCTCAATAATCATCATCAATGCTCCACTAGAGGAAGTATATCCCTGCTGCCAGTCTGCTAATTCACAAGATTGAACGACTACGTCAACATTCAGCTTGGGGGAGAGCACCCCCATGTATCCAGCTAAGTATTATCTTCCCTTAGTTCTACCTTATTCTTTATGAGTTTTCTTAGTAGTAATGATGGTCTAAAATAATAAAAACAAAATAAAAAGGGTGTGTCTAGTTTGCTTTTTTTTAAAGAAGTTGTTAATAAAAGAGGACTCTCTAAATGATCTCTTGCATGGAAATGAAGAATAGTTGCTCTGCTCTAATTCTTTTCAAGAACCTAGTTTCCAGTCTCTAACTCTCCCAAGTTTTAGACATAACTGTTTTGATCTAAGATTTTCTACGAACACGAAACTTGTGGGTAGCAAATGCTTGATCTAAGTCTAGATAGCTGGCGGATATGATATGGGAAGCTTTGAGCTATTGTTTATCTTGTTCCTAGAGATACTAGAGTTCTAGAGAATTTATCTTTTAAAAAACATAAAAATGCTACATGATGAGTTCCCGTATGACGGAGGTTGAATGCCTACCAAAGCCATATATATATATGCTTGTTAGACTAAGAAAACTTCCACTTATATTTACTTGCTTGTGAGCATTGAGAATGCTCAAGCTGTGTCGACCCTTAGGGATTGGTCATGCGGTTAAAATCAAGATCACATACACTCCACCTATATATGCTACTTCTACCCTGGAAGTACGCATCCACATACTTTCCATTAAGACACATCCCATAATTGTTCTACTCCTACACTGGAAGTGAGCATCAAAAATTTCCCTTCATCCATTGCTAGCCCTTTTGTTATGCAATAACACTCCAAATATCCTTTTGTTACTACCTTCATCAATATATCCAAAAAGAGGCTTGGGTGCTCTGAAAAAAGAGAAAGAGAGAGAAAAAATATATATAAGAAAAAAATAAAAGAAAGAGGATAAATGCCCCAACATAGAGAGGTTTTGAGCAGCCCAAGTTCTCCCTAAATTCGTCAAAGTTCAAGAGAGGTGTGTAATTCTTCAAAGGAGCAAAAGTAGAATTAGGTATTCACCGTCCCTATACCCCTCCATCATCACCATTTGCCACTATCACCATATATCCATTCAACCCATATACTTAGGACCACACACATACACATCTTGATTTGACTGTATGGCTAGACTCATTCCTCTGGATCCATGGTTTGACAATGCAATATGTGTTTGTAAGTATGTATAAGCTGCCTCCCCACCTATGAGCTCCACATAAGAATATTAGTTGTAGGGTGAGAGAGAGAAGGCACAATGTTACTCTGCCTTATGCCAAAAATACCACATATCTTGACAGAAGAGAGAAGGCATACACCATTAATGCCTTGGTAAGGATCCATAAATACCACAAATGAGAGACTTGAGAGGGTCATACAAAGGAATCTCTGAGTTTTATTTGAAAATCTTGCAAAACTCCAGAATATATAGTTGATCAAAGAGCTAGATACATGGCGCTTGACTTAACCATCTCTGAGTTTTATTTAAAAATCTTGCAAAACTCTAGATAATTATTATTTTGTCTTTCAACTGCTCAAGACCCGAGTGACGGCTATAAGCCCCATGGTGGAAGGTATTATGGGTAAGTTTGAAAGTCAGAATAGTTCACTCTAATCTGAAGGAGAGTTTTTGTTTGAACACACATGTACTTTTGAGGCATGAAAGCATTGTAGCAACCCCCGATCCATCACTGAGTTTATCTTTGCTCAGGAACGAACAAAGGGTAAGCTTGGGGGAGTTGTTGACGGTACATAAGTGTCAATTTTAACCATCAATGAAACATGAAAAAGGACCCAAATAATAATTATCACATAGATATAGGGGTCTACTGACAGAATTCAATGAGTTTTGGTGAATGTCTGTTTCTACAGGGTGTCTGCTGAAAAGAACCAAGGAAGAACCACATGTCAGGTTTACATACAGACAAAAGGGCTACGAATAACTTTTCTGGAATCTGGAAGGTACTAAAAAACTCTGGAAACAAACCAGAGGCGAAATGGGTCCAAAAGTGGGGCGGCCGCCCCCAACCCTTGGGCGGGCGCCCAGGCTATTTAGCCAATCAGAGGTGATCTCGTGGATCCTGCCTCCACCTCATTTGAGGATGAATAATAATCATTCATTAAGGTTAGTTTGATCCAATGGCTGTGATGCTTCGTTGAGGGCTATATAAGCAAGGCCCCAGGCCCCTGGAGGAGGCATCCCATGAAACCCTAATTCATTATCTCCTAGCCAGGATCAGGTGAGTGGGGTCCCTTGAATGGATCTCCTCTCCAGAGCTATCAAGAGAGAATAGTCCTCATTAGGATCTAGTCTTTGGAACAAGAGAGGTAGAGAGAGGGAAGAGTTGGAGGAGGTGACGGCCTGTCAATGCTCACCCTCCATGGCTTGTACCTTGGCGGAAGTCAACCTACGCCTGGGATTTCTTTGGTAATCAACTTCTTATTTCATTGAGCAATTACTATTTACTTTGTACTTCTGGTTTGCGAACTCTTTTGAGTACATTAATCTATAGGACCCTATAGGTTAGAGGAGTAGTGTAGGTGTAAGTGTGGTGCTTAGGCCTAGATTACTTGTGAATGCCCCCTCGCATTCCAGATCGGTGGTAGATCACAGGAGTGACAATCCTGTTGAGTCCCTTGTAGTCCACCTCCTGTTTGTAGGGCACGTAGGATTTGTGTGCTGGGGTAAAGCATCCTCTGTGGTGTCTTTTCCCTTGTATGTCCCCAGATATAGACATAGCCCATAGAGATAGGAATGCCAATACCTTGGCGATTCCCTCTACACTTTCAACCTTGTACAGTATTGTGCTGCTCCGGGTTAGGTTAGACCGTAGTCATCCTCACACGTTTCCCCGTGGATACGATATTAAAACCTCCAGTGAAGTTCTCACCGATATCCGTTCTCATGCGGATTCTTTTCTGTGTGCGTTAACTAATATCAACAGCGCGCACATGCAGGGCCGGCGGCTAGAGGCAGGAGAGCGGGGCAGGGATAAACCCTAACCTTTGTTGCCCTTTCTATTGATTGTTCCACCTTATGTAGGCCAAATGATACAAGATGCTAATGGGCTCAGCCCATAACCCTTTCCTCTATGCAGAGGCTTTAATTCTAGAACAGCTAGGCTTGCAGCCCCTCAATCCTTACCTAGGTCGCTTGACGACTGTTATATCTCTCCCTGCCTGGAGAATCAGCTCGTCCTCAGCTCTTCCCATGTTGTTTCATCTGGTGGCATGTCCGTCCAACACATTAGGATTTCAATCTTATCCCCGTTTGCTCTAGCTTCTAACATTTTATCCGGTGTTAGAAGTGCTGAACCATCCTCAAATTCTAGAAATTCAACTGGTTCTGTTGGTGGAGGGCCACGATGGGGTTTAAACACGCTGACGTGAAAGGCATTATGGATCCTTGTGTCGGGGGGTAGGTGTCGACGAAATATCGGCGATAGTCCGACCAGGGGTATGCCCTGACCGGTAATGGATTGGCGGAAGGCGCACCGAGGTTGCGAGCAAGATGTAAACAGGAGCAATCACACAAGGTTTACCCAGGTTCGGGCCGCTATGAAGCGTAATACCCTACGTCCCGCTCTCGTTTCGATTATGTGTGGATGTATGAGTCGTGCGTATGCCGATTCCGTCCTCCGCATGGGGGTCCTTGCTCTCCTTATATATTACGGGAGCAAGGTTACAAGTCGGAACTAGCCTATCTGGTACTAAGTTTACATACTTTACAAGTCTAAACTTTCCTATCTCGGCTAGGTCTTGTCCTCTTTGTCGGTCTTCGATATAATTGCCCGTTTTAGGCCGTCCAGGCCCGGCTGAGCCGATCGGTCTTTGAGCTTGATGGGCCGGCCTGGTGATAGCATGTCGGCCCAAACTAGGCCGTGAGGGTATATGGAGTTTATACCTCCACGGCTAGTCCCCGAGCATCATGGATCTTGAGGGAGAAAACACCGTCTTGCTTGGAGTGAAAAGGGTGGTCGGACACACGTTCGACATGTGGTCCGAGCAGGGCTGGAGGACCGTCTAGTGCTTCCGACCACACTTTGCTTGCACTTGGTTGACGTTGTTGGTTTTGACCGAAAGATTTATGATGCTCCTGAAAAAGAAAAAGAATTTTGGAAGGGTCCCAAATGAGACGTGGGCCCACGTTAGTGTGTGATGCCCATCACATGGTATGTCATGATTGGTCGGTGCCTTAGCTTAGTTTTGAAACTAAACCCTTTGTGAATAGAAAGGATCGTAGCCGAGTCATGCAAAATGACGTGGGCCCACGTAGTCCCCGAGGTTGCTTTGTAAG
Source organism: Themeda triandra (assembly GCA_018135685.1). NCBI lineage: Eukaryota > Viridiplantae > Streptophyta > Magnoliopsida > Poales > Poaceae > Themeda > Themeda triandra. Next base: position 98,288 of record JAENPR010001098.1, on the reverse strand, counting down.
ATAGTATATGTTGCGGCAAGCTCTAAAAGAAGGATCTAGCCCATGTCATCTCTCAGATGACGTGGGCCCACGTAGTCCCCGAGCCTGAGATGAGGTGGAACACGTTATGTCAGGGTCTAAAAAAGATAAGCTGATCATCGTGTCGTGCTCTATGTGTTTCCGACCACTCTTTGAGTGAGACCGAAAGCGAGCCAAATTTCATTTGGGCCGTCGGTTTGAACCATGCCATGACTTTGTCATGATTAAGTTAAGATAGCTTTGCTATTTAACTCGATCCCAATAAATGGCTGTGAGACCATGGTTTTGAATCTAAACCCATAAAAATAGCTTAGCTATTTGTGCGCCAGAATAACCGGTATCATTGGCCAAAGAATCCCAGCTCAGCTGTCGGATTGTGTGGGTTGAAATGTTAATGATATACTGCTGCTATACTGTAACTTGTGGATCAGTTCTTCGAGTTGTTGCTGCAAAGAGAAAGTTTTGTATGAGTGAATGTTTTGATGAGATATTCTGAATCGTATTGTTTTGATATAATCTATGACATAGAGTTGTATCAAAATGCTTTGCTTGAAAATGGTTTTTAGTAATCGCCTCTCCTTAGAGTTAATCGGTCCAGTGTGTAGGTGACCTATAGTGAATAGCGCGTTTGGCCGAATCACTTAGGGCCCTATTTCCGTTGGAAGCGACATGTCATCCCCTGTGTTGTATAGCGTTGGAGTTTGTGAACACGTAGCGGGATTGATCGAGACAAGGCATGCCGATTGTTTTTCGTTGGAGAGGTGACGTACTTGGCCATTTGGTGCAAAGAAAATGTTTTTAACTTTGTAAAGAGTTCGAACGTACTTTGAAGTAGTTCGTTTAAAGAAATCTTTTGTGAAAAAAGATTAAAGAAGGCGTGTATGTTAGGTTGAAAAAGCACTTATCTCGTATCTTGTTGTGAACCATCGTCTTGCCATGATAAGTTTTTGACAATGCCTTTGCTCCTGGAAAAATGATCATATGGTGTGTAAGATTTTGTTATGCGAAGGGTAGGTCATGCTTATTACAAATTTGGAGGAAAAATTGCCAGCAAAGACTCTTCTCTTTCTCATTCAAGAGCCAACCAGGTCCTTGGGGATTAGATGATCCTAAACAAACAACAAGGTGCCGGAATGTTTGGAGCCCTTTTCCTTTGGGAGCGACATTTGGCGCACTCTGTGTTGTATAGCGTTGGAGCTGTGAACACGTAGCGAGTGAGACCAGAGACAGTGCATTCCTAGTTTGCTTCGTGTTTGAGGTAAGAAATTTGTGAAAACTGGTTTTTCTAAAATGTGGTCTTTTGAAACGGGTGAACCGAAAAAATAAAAAATTTCTTAGAGATGTTGGGTACTTATCTTTTGTCCGTCGTGGCACGTCATGATTGCGTGCGGGCGAAAATATTCGGGTTCTTGATGTAACCGTATATCGCCGACCGGGTTGTCACGTCAAACCGGCGTACGGTTTTTGTCTTTGGTTAAGTCAATTCTTCGCTGATGTGGTGGGGCCATTATGTCGGTGTCTCAATCGTTCCACCTTCCTCACATCGTGCGTCGGCGCGCACGGGGGTTCCCGATGCAAGGGGAACGTATAAATGCGCGCCGCTTGAGTGGAGCGGTTTTCGTCGCTTCGTGCTCTCGGGAACGAGAGGGCCGCGGCGGTTTGATTACCCACGATCTCATCGGTTGCCTTCTCGAGTTCTCCGGGCTCTTCTATAAATTGGCTGCGGCCCGGAGTTACGTACACGCCGCGCATTTTCTCGTTCCTCGCTCCTCTACTCCTGCTCCCAAAAACCTAGGGTTTTTAGATCGCATTGCTCGCCGCCGCCACCCGCAATGGACCGCCGTCATGGTAAGCGCCCCGGCGGGTGAGGAGGAGTCGGTGAACTCCCCCTCGGGAGGTGAGGCCGCGGAGGAGGTGAGCTTGGATTGGAATTTTTCTTGATTAATCTTGAGGTTCTCTTCTTTTGATGTAACCGCAACTCGTCGTTCACAATGTAGGTACACCCTCCTCACCATTGGAGGTGCGGCGGGCACCTGCTCGCCGAGCGCCGCCGAGGCGGCGAGGAGGGTGGCGGAGGAGCCGCGGGGCGCCGGGTGTGGCCCCGAGCGGGTGGCTCCGGTCGTGGAGGCCGGGGCCATTGTTGCTTGCGGCGGAGCAAGCGGCTCTGTTGTGGCGGAGGCGGCGATGGCGGCCGCCCGGTGCCTCCACCGTGCGTTCGCGGCGGTTTCTCAACGAACTCCTTGGTGTCGACGCTCGACGGCCGCTCGGGCGGAGCCGGGAGCGCATCGAGGACCTCTACTCGGAGGCCACCAAGCGGCTGGGACGGGGCGGAGGCGAACGCCGACTGTTCTGAACGCACTCTCCTCCGCTCGGGGAGGAGCCGGAGCGGAGAGCGCCGGGCCGCCGATTTCGACGCGGAGGCCAACGCCGCCGTCAATGAGGCGGCGGACGAGAGGCTGGCCCGCAAGGTCCAGGTGGACACGCTGCTTCGGCAGCACGAGGCTGCCGACATCAGGGTCGGCGGTAAGTACTTGATTTCCCTTTTGTTCATGCGCCCGAATTGTTCTCGTTGTTCTATAATGTACTGTTTTTGCGTAGCCGACGGAGCAGCCGGAGCAAGCTGCAGAGGCCGCCCATGCCGCGGCGGACGCGGTGAACGCCAAGGCGGCGATGTCATCGCGCGGGCGGCGGCGATCCTCGGCCAAGTGGCCGCGGTGGCGGTTCATGGCGTTCGCCATGGTGCCTCCGCGCTTATGCCACCGTCGACGCCATCTCGGGCGTTGATGTCCGTGGCATGGAGTTGCCGGTGGCGCGCATGATGCCATGGAGGGCGGCGCCGTCGAGTTCACCGGGCGGCGGAGGCCGTCGTCGCCGCGACTCTGTCGACCTTGTGGTCGGCAAGGCGTTCGGGATGACTAGATTGCTTAGATGCAATCAGTCCCCGTTTGTAAAAAACTTTTATAATTTTAATGAAAGAAGTGGATCTTTTGAGATGTGTCTGTCTTTGGAATCCTTCGAGATTCCTTTTATTTATCTCTTTATTTTGATCCATTTTATGACTTTGTCACGTTTATGCCGTAGGATTTTATTTGAGGATTTGGAATCCTACGTTTAGAGAAATGTCGTAACGCGTCGGATCCGAGGAATGATTTTCCTTTGAATGACAAGAAAAATTCATGTGCTCAAGTGATTTGACACGAAAACTTGAATTCTTATTTATAAAATAGTACACATTAGATTGCTTTTGTCATTTGAAATGACTTACAACGATGTGTACGACGACGCTAACTTAAACCTTGAAAGGGAAATCGCCTAAAAAAAGAAAAAACTTGTTCTCGATAAAGGAGGAGGACGTATCTCTCAATCTTTTTAGTTTTTCGGCTCGCTTCTCCTTTTTCCAAGTTGTGAATCATGACCGGATCTTCTTCGGTGCGAGCGAGTAGGTCGTCATCGTCCCAGGACTTGATCGTCACGGCGTCAGGCGTGGTCGGATATAGTTATCCCGTTCCGAGTAGTATTGAGATTGTCCTTTTTGGAAAAGGTACATCTGTAAAAGAATCTAAGGAGCTTGAGTTCTTCTCAAACGGCTTCCTTGTTGTACTACTTCATACCACTCGCCGTTTATGAACATGCCTTCGATGTTTTGCGCCCGGTGATCGGACTTACGATGCGCCGAAGATTTGCTGGGTTCATTGGATTAGGGAATATGTGCTCGGTGTGCGGCGGTATCCCGTCCTCAGGAGGAGTTGGACTAGGAAGCCTCCAGTTTGGTTCTCTGGTCTGCAAATTGTCCAAGAAGGGAGTGATGAATCCATTACGGTTTGTTTGAACAGACGGAACCATTCGTCTAGGAGGAGGACTCCGAGCACGTTTGTAGCAGTAGTCATCTGAGTTGGCTGCTGGGTGCAACCATGAGGCTCGTCAATGTCAAGCGAGTCCCTTGTATCTTCCTTAATGGGCTCTTGCCGGTACGGCGCGACTCTCTCCGATTGCTGCCATGTGTTTCGATGTGCTTCCCTCCGTTTTCTTTCTACGTCTTGGTGTCGGTCGGCAAGTGCCCCGGCCCCCGCGTGCCGACGCCATTGTCATCGAAGGGGATTGAGTTGAACGTGCTCGTGGTCGTTCGCTCTTTGCTCTGTTGCGTTTGCCATGGCAGCCAATACCTCTTGCCGTCGCCTTTAACTTTGTTCATCACGACGAAGGGCGGCGGCTAGCTCGGTGCGTTCTGCGAACAACCGGGCATTAGATGTGTTGTTTTGTGGGAATCGTTCTTGCTGCGTTGCCGTAGTAGGTGCAGCCGGCGGGTTCCGACCAGTTCGTCGGATTTCTCACTGACGTCGCCGTCGTTCGTTGCGACGGGCGTTTCTGCGCTGTACTGTTGACACGTAACTCCGACTTGGTACATTGTTTTGGGTAGTTTGTGTTGTTTGATCTGGACTGCTGTTGTCCCGTGAGGCTTGTTGTGAAGTCCTCTCTCTCAGATCTTGGATGTCGGCCAAGATTCTCTGCCGTATGCTGCTCGGCTGGCCTCTCCGACCACCGCGTACGATGATCGGCCGTGGTCGGAGCTGCTGTGAGTTTCTGCCGCCATCTAGCCGTGTATGGTTGCCACGAGGATTTGTTGGAACGTGTCGTTGTAGATTCTCCTGCTGCAATCGTGGCTGCTCGGGGCGTCCAAAAGTGACTCTACGACGGTTGTTGTGCCTTCGTGTCAACGGATTTTGTTGTCGCGCGAGTTGTAAATCGCGCTGACGCGTCGTCGGAGCGACTTCCGAAGTTGGCATGGGTTTCGATCAACCTCATGTCTTGTTGATGGATCAAACGGAGTAGATCCGTGTTGCTAACATGCCTCCTTTGGTTGGGACCGGCCGGAGGTGTTGGCGCCGTGCCGTCAACTATCGGCGTGGATAGATTGGGACTGCAATGGTGGTCACCGGGATGAATTGGATCTGGTTTGGTGCGGCCACCATCGTTGGTGCCATTGTCGGCATGACAGCCGGAGGCGTAAGAGTCGTGGTAGCGGTTGCTGAATTGGAAGTCCAAGTGAACGTTCCGAAGTTGAAGGTGAGGCCGGCTTCGAAAGTCATGGAAGCCGGGAAGGAAACCATCTTGATCGACGTGAAATCTCGGTGCGCACCCCCTACCTGGCGCGCCACTGTCGACGAAATATCGGCGGTAGTTCGACCAGGGGTATGCCCTGACCGGTAATGGATTGGCGGAAGGCGCACCGAGGTTGCGAGCAAGATGTAAACGGGGAGCAATCACACAAGGTTTACCCAGGTTCGGGCCGCTATGAAGCGTAATACCCTACGTCCCGCTCTCTCGTTTCGATTATGTGTGGATGTATGAGTACGTGCGTATGCCGATTCCGTCCTCCGCATGGGGGTCCTTGCTCTCCTTATATATTACGGGAGCAAGGTTACAAGTCGGAACTAGCCTATCGGTACTAAGTTTACATACTTTACAAGTCTAAACTTTCCTATCTCAGCTAGGTCTTGTCCTCCTTGTCGGTCTTCGATATAATTGCCCGTTTTAGGCATCCGACCAGCCCGAGCCGATCGGTCTTTGAGCTTGATGGGCCGGCCTGGTGATAGCATGTCGGCCCAAACTAGGCCGTGAGGGTATATGGAGTTTATACCTCCACAGTAGGTCAAGACGATATGTCATTGACTGTATAATTTCTGCTATCTGGAAGGGCCCATAATATTTGGTTGCCAATTTGTGTTTCCTGAGGTCAGTGATCCCAAAAGTGGACCATGTTTGTAGTTTCAGGTATACCCAATCTCTAATCGCAAATGTCCTCTCTGTATGTTTGCTATCATAGTGCTTTTTGTAGTAATCTTCGAACTATGATAGGCGTAATTTGGTCTTCGCAAGAAATTCATCACGCTCAATGAGCATCTTATCAATTTCTAGTGTTGTTGAATCACCCAATATGATCGACTGTAATAGAGGCGGGTCATGAGCATAAACCAATCTGAAGGGGGTTGTTTTGATGGACTGGTGATATGAGGTATTATAACAATATTCTGCCCAAGGTAACCAATGTAACCAATCATTCGGTTTCTCTCCTATTAAGCAATGAAGATACATAATAATGGTTTTATTGATGATCTCTGATTGCCCATCTGACTGAGGGAGGTAGCCTGAGGTCATGTTGAGTTTGATGCTTGAGATTCGGAATAGCACTTGCCAAAACTTACTTGTGAATACCACATCACAGCCAGTCAGTATTGATTTCGGCACCCCATGTAGCCGGACAATCTCTGTAAAAAAATTTTGAGGTACTGTTGTAGCTATATAAGGGTGTGCTAAGGGAATGAAGTGAGATGCTTTAGAGAGTCGATCAACCACTGTCAGGATTACTGATTTACCTAAAACCTTCGGTAGTGCCTCCACAAAGTCCATTGAGATGTCCTCCCAGATTTGTTTAGGAATAGGTAATAGTTGTAGTACTCTGGGTGGATTGAGGTGCTCTATTTTGTTCCGTTGGCATACTGTGCAGTCCCTTATGAAGTTTATGACCTTCTTTCTAGATCCAGGTGTGTGAAATAGTAGCCTAAAGCGATGCAGCGTCTTTTGTGAGCCCTCATGAGTAGAGATCGGTAATACCTGGTGCCACATTTTGCTTGAGGAGGGTAAATAAATTCTCTTCTTGTATTTGATTAGGCCCCCCATCAAATGACCATGCTGGTGAGAGTTTAGTAGACTGAATTTTGGAAATAATGTTCATTGCATCTGGGTTGGAGGACATATCTTGTTTTATCTGGTCCATCAAGGGAAAAGAGATGCCTGAAATGGCCATTAGGGATGGTTCTGCCGCATCTCTGCGAGATAAAGCATCTACCACTATATTCCATTGTCCTGGTTTGTATTCCATAGAGAAGTCATACCCAAGTAATTTACTGACCCATTGGTGTTAGGGAATCATCGATAGTCTTTGATCCAAAATATATTTCAAACTGTAGTGATCTGATCGTACTATGAATGCACGGCCCCATAGGTACGGTCTCCAGTGTTTCACAGCTGTGACTAACCCAATAATCTCTCTCACATAAGCTGCGAGTTTGGCATGCCTTGGAGCAATCATACGACTGAAGTAGGCTATTGGGCATCACACTCGACTATAAAGGATTTGCTGAAGTCTGGTAGTTGCAGCACTGGGGCTGACGATAAAGCTTGCTTAAGATGTTTAAAAGCTGTTGTTGAGATCTCTGACCAGCAGAAGGCATCTTTGCGAAGCAAGTCAGTTAACGGTTTGGCAATCATGTTGAATCCTTTGATGAATTTCCTATATATCCCACAAGGCCAAGGAAGCCTTTTAGTTGCTTAACCGTTGTCAGTATTGGCCATGAAGTGATGGCTTGAATTTTCTCTGGGTCCACAGCAACTCCTTTATCAGATATAATGTGACCCAGATAGCCCACTGATGTTTGTCCAAAGAAGCATTTGGATTGCTTGAAAAAACTAAATTGAATTGTAGTATGGCAAATACCTGTCGAACATGTTCCACATGATCTTCCCAAGATTTGCTGTAGATCAATATGTCATCAAAGAATACCAGGACAAATTTCCTCAGGTGGTTACTGAGGATGTCGTTCAGTAATGCTTGGAATGTTGCAGGGGCATTGCAAAGTCCGAATGGCATTACTAAAAATTCAAAGTGATCGTGGTGTGTCCTGAAGGCTGTTTTCTCAATGTCGTCAGAGTTCATCAAGTAATTCATCAATCACTGGAATTGGAAACTTATCCTTGAGGGTATTGTCGTTAAGAGCACTATAGTCAACGCAAAAGCGCCAAGATCCATCTTGTTTTTTAACCAATAAAACTGGTGACGAGAATGGTGATGTGTTGTACCTAATGATGCCTTGCTCCTAATGATGCCTTTCTCCAACATTGCATCGCATTGTCTTTCTAGTTCATCTTTTTGTAACTGTGGGTACCTGTATGGCCTGACTACTCTGGGTTTGGAGGGATCTTTGAGGTGAATCCTGTGGTCATACCATCTTTTGGGTGGTAGTCCTGATGGTTCTCGGAATAATGCCTTAAATTCAGTTAAAACATTATCCAATGAGTGGTGCTTATTCACTTGGTGCAGAAGTGGTGGAGCTATTGGTTTTGCCAAGCTAGACCATATAATCCAGCGTCCATTCCCCCAGAATTTCATTATTAGATTGTTGAAATCCCAGATAATAGGTCCAAGGAAACTGAGCCAATTGACACCTAGAATAAAGTCATATCCCCTTAGCTGAATTCCATAGCAGTCAATCATGAATTGTTCTGAATCAATCTCAACCTGAAGGTTACTGAAAAGGCCCACATTCGATATTCGTTCACCATTTGCCACTGTTACCTTGATTGCGGTAGGTATTGGTGTCCGTTGTAAATTTAGTGATGCTGGTGTAGCGAAATCAATGAGATTATGTGTGGAGCTGGAATCCAATAATACCAAAAAATGTTTGTCATAAGCCAAAACATGTTTGTCATTGACTGTTATTTGTATCTGCATGGTTTGACTGGCATTTATTCTGGACGTTGCATTGATCGATATCTCAACTTCTAATGGCTCGATTGGTTCTGGTTCCGAAATCGCCGCTTGATATTTATGAGCTAAAGCGATAGCAGTCTCCAAATCTTTCAGTTGGTGACGTTGAATGTCAATTTGTAGCATAGAAGCTAGGCCCGGCATATATAGCATTGTTTGTTGATTGCCGGATAGTCCAATTACTCTATTGAGTACTTGGAGAAACTGATTTGTATAGGTGTGTACCTGACCAATCTGTTTGGTGTTGGTCAAATCTCCCAAGTGATTGTGGTGGAGCCGGGGACCAAAACGGTTGGTGATTGCCAGGTGAAATTGTTTCCAAGTTGAATTTGGAAACTCTATTTCCCAGTGTCTAAACCAAGTTAGGGCATCACCATGTAGATGGAAAGCAATGAGGTCCTTTGTGATCATTTGGTATGAGATGTTGTGCTGCAAAAAATTTATGACATTTCTATAACCAGGAAGATGGGTCCTCCTTAGCATCGTAATTTGGGATATTTAATCGTTGTTGGGGATAGAATTTCTGGACAAAGTGGGTGTCCTGTTGTTGGCGGTCCTTATTCCATACTTTTAGCTGCCAATTTGATATGAAAACAATCACCAAAACTTAGTAATAGGGTTTTGAACTAATCATTTTCATGAGTTTTGGTGTTGCACTTGTTTTGCAGGGCTAAATATAAAAACAGACCAATTTGGGACAAAAGTGGAGAAGGAGCAAGGAAATAACAAAGTCCCATTTTGGCCCAAAGAAAAATAAAGAAAAGAAAGAAAGGAGCCTACAACACCTATCGCAAATGGGCCAATCCCCTACACCACCATGGTTCAGGTCCAGAGGAGGACCCACTTGAGCAAGGCGGAAAGGGGGGGCAGCACCTAGGCGCGCTCATGCCGGTGAAGTGCCCGCACCTGCCATGATGCCAAGTGGGCCCAACTTCGGCGAGGTGGTTCCATTACTCCCCAGGAGGGCGTTGCGGTGGAGGACCAGGTGCATTGCACCTGGAAACCGATGTTTTGAGGTCGGTTTGGCCATTAAGAGGGGTGGAGGAAATTGACAAAGACCCCCTCCACTCCACCTATAAAAGGAGCATCATTCCCCCTCCTCAACACACACCACAAGGAACAGCTCCACCTCCAAAGTTCCAAGATGTAGAGTAGTACTAGCATAGTTGGGAGTGAGAGAGAGGAAAGCTCAAGTTCTGGAGTACTCCTCGGAAGTCCGGCACTTCTTGTACTAGTATAGTGCCCGTGCTAACGCTACGGTTTCAATCAGAGATACACATTAAAACAACCAAACAACGATATTTTTTGATAGTTCCCGTCACAAGTAATTGTATATAACCATGTATATTATACAGGAAACACTCATGCATAACAAGGATAATATCTATACATTCATTTGGGATGCTAACTTTGTAGCCAAATTTTTTATTCCAATTCTTGCTTTTTTTCAATTATTATATTGCAACTCCACTAATTAGAATACAACAAAACATATGATGAGAAATAAATTGAATGACCTCTTTCTTTTTAATAGAACTGAGCAGAAATGTCTTGAAACACTAAAATGATGGCAAAAAACCTATTGCGCTGTAGCCCGTGCCGTTCCACCTCGGCCGGGCCCACCATGATTTGCGGCGCCACATCTTCCCCTATCCTCGCCCGAAATATATTGATAAGAGACAATATGATCATAACCAGGTCCTTCTAGATTGCATGGGGTTCGTGCCATGTGGTGGCTTGACAGAACTGAACCAAAATGGTAAGCCTTGATTGGAGATATAACGGAAATACATCTCCCTCTTTAGCTAGCAATAGTTGAATGCTCAGTTGCCAACCTCTAGAGTTCACACCACCAACCTACAATTATAAGTTGCAGAAGTTTATGGAACAAGTGAGAAATCAGGAAACCATTGTGATGTTAAAAGAATCAATTTATCGGCAAGTAGCGGCACCCTGATGTTAAGGCTACATCCCAGTTAAACAACCACCAAGTATCTAATGCTCTCCGTTTGCACTATCATACTGAACTTCTATCCGGTTCTGTAAACCTCCGTAGGCATTCTTCCTGAAACACGCTTAGTATGTTAGTGTTAACCATGAATAAAACTTCACTCTACTGCAGTCTACAGTAAACCCAAATTCATCAAATTAATAAGCAAATTACTTCTGTTAAAAACGCATTGAAGTGAATTAACAGTCGGAGCAATTTTAAGGCAGGTACTGCAGAAGCAATGCGAGATTCAGGATGAACTCAGGGGGGTTAAACAGTGGGTCTGAGAATCTGGCATGGCTTCAGAACCACAAGAGCTACGAATTGAATCAAATTATGAAAAACTATAGACGAATCCCACCTGCACATGCGTCAAATCCAAAGAGAGGCGTGCATCCCTGGTGACCTGGACGACTTGGGCCCGGGTTGATCCTCTTCATCTCCTCACCCAGCAGCGGTAGGGACGAGCAGCACGATGCCGTCGAGGCTCGGGTTCGGGGATAGATCATTCTTGTCCCCGTTGCCGTCACCGCGCAACGTTTCTTGTTGGGGCTCCTCCCCTGCGATCATCTGCATGCCCGCTGCACGTGCTGCCGCCACCGTGTGTCCATGCATTGAATCAAGGGGCATAGCACCGGGAATGCTATTGTAGATTTCTGTAATGTTCAAAACTGAAAAAATAAATGTTACAAAATAACTGCAGAAGAAAATCTGACATACGAAATGACACTTACATGTTGTCATGATTTGAAAACAAAAACTGCCATCCAAGTTTTCAGGCCACCGCCACCAACCCCTCGCCGTCGACGTCCCTGTAAGTTCCATGTCAAGCCACTGAAGCAAAGGCTTACGGTTCTGCAAAAAGGAAAAAAGTTTTCAGATCGTCGCCACCAACACCTCGCCGTCGACGTTGCTCTCACCCTTCATGCACGTTACGTTCTGAGTTAAAGTACGCAGAAACACTAATGGTTGATCCAGGAGAATTGTAGTATTGTACCAATCAAGATCAGATAAATTAATCACAGATATGAGTATGAGTACTCCTAGTAAATTGATTCAGTGGCAAATCGTTCCGTTCTCTAATATGCAACTGTCGTAAACAGGATGAAGGATTAATTTATCTGACTGTATATGAAGCCATGGCCGGAGGACTTGTTGTCTGATATATGAATCGTTCCGTTCTCTGAATCGTTGTAAAGATTTATCTAATTCATATATCAGACAACTGAATCATTCCGTTCTCTGAATCAGAGAACCGAGTGTCCTATAGTAAACTGAATATCCTTTCGAATGTACCCGACGGCTTCAATACGATCAGAGCACGGTCCAGCCAACGGCTTGAATCTGCTGGACCCGATCGCCGATGGCTTCAATATGCTGGAACACATGGTGGCGTTTTCTGTCGGCCTTGACGAAGTGTGATTACGTACCTGCTCCTGGGCCATTGACTCGCGCTGATATCCACCGCAGAGAGATGGACGACGACGACCGTCGTGAGGCCGGTGGTGGAGGCTCCACTGCAGAGAGGAGCAGCAGCACGAAAACACGACGAGCGAGCACAAGGGCGCGGGGGGCGGGATGTACCTGCTCCGGCTGGCGGCCGCCGATCAACTCCGTCCCTACTACCCGCCGCCGAGTATTTGGGGACTCAAAGGTCCTCCACCATCACATCCCCCATCGATGCAGCATCTCCATTTGGCCGGATCCACGATGGCCAGCACAAAGAAACATATCGGAACAGATCAGATCGGGGCGGAGTGGGCGGACTCAATCTGGTCGATGGTGGCGATGGCGAGTGCGTCGACCAGCCACTTGAGGTCATGCCGCTCCTCGCCTGCTGCCCGATGACGAAGTAGCGGATCCGCTGTGCAGTTGCCGGAGTGGATCTGCAGCCATGGGGCGCAGACGAGGGGCAGCGCGTTGATGTCCTCCACCGTCACACCGTTGTGCTGCCACACTGGGGAGCTATCTGACGTGGGTTTGGAATTTGAATTGTGTACGTCTTCGATGGACTCGACTGATTTTGTTCCGTGATTTGTGGCTGTTTTCTTGCGGGCGTTGGGGAAGTGGGTGCTGGTGAGGAGAAGGGTGAGTGGCTGACTGTGGGGCTCGTGTAAGGGACAGGCTTGTTACACCTTTACAAGATTTCAATTATAGTAGAGATTGGTCCTCCGTAAGGCTTAAGTACTTCCAATATATTTATCTTCTCTACATTTCTGCATTGTCCTTATGCTTATCTAGTCATGCCTTAGTTCTTTAGCTAAGTTTTGTCGGTATAATGGTTACGCTTTGGCATGGGATCTCCATTCGACCAAATGCTCTAGTCATCATATGTGGCTAGAGTAGTAACCGCTAGCGTAGACGTGGTGTCTGGGCTACAGTTTTACCTGAGTTTGCACCCAACCCCACAGATAGTTGTGGTAGCCTAGGGGTGACAACTCCGACCAGGCCTTTGTATTCTACCACGTTCGGGTTGCTGTTTTGTAGAGCTTTTGGCTGCCTTCTCCCGGTTACCCCTTCCCAGTCTTTTTGAGAACTGGAAAGGAACAGCTGCTCCGAAGTGCCCTGGTGTGATCGCTATGTTTGACCGTCGCTTTGTTATCCCATTGGTGTGCACTAGAATAGATCCGTAGTAATGGAGGAGAAAATAGGAATCTTGACCCCTCTCATTGACCTCCCAGCTTAGCGTGTCTGCCCTACTATCTTAACTAGAGTTCTCCTGTGTGTGTCATTTATCTACAAAACCAATTGTTATCGGTTACCCCAACTTTAGCCTAGCTGGCACATTAGTTAGCAGTTGTACGATGGTTATTTATCAACTTCTTTACAAATTGCTTCCCTGAGGATAAATATGATACCCTGGAATACTCTTGGGTGAAAGCTACAATGGTATCCGTGCGCTTGCAGATTTCACTATTTGTGTAACTTATACCAATTGGCTTTCTAGTGCCGTTACCTGGGATGGACTTAAAACCTCCATACTTGGTGAATGCGCTAAGAAATGCCAACAAGCTTTCTGACGTAGTTGCCGGGGAAGCAATTGGTGTAAAGGTTTTGATATTTCTCTTGATATCTGCTAACCTAGTTGCCACTAGCTTTTATGGGTTTTTTTATATCAAAAAGAATCATCGTCGCGAGCCCAGGGTGCCCGATCGTTCATGAACAATCAACTCTTCCGCCCTATCATCTCATAGATAGGCATATATTTGTACACGCTAACTTTATGCAGATGGAGAAAAGGTCGTTGTCAAGAGAAAACAATCCCATCAAATGTGACGAAATGACTACACATGGCATCACTCACAATTCAATCACAAACTGTGAATGATGAATCGATCAAGGTATGTGAGAACCAACCCAAAAACATTTTATACCTTCCAAATTTATTTTCACCACTGCATGTTTGCTTAATTCATCATATATCTAGTGCTTTCGTTGGGTGGTTCCTAGTCTTTGAGCTGTATTCGGGTGCCATGCCTAGTCTAGGTTGATAGTAATTTCTATTGTTATCTTCCTATTTGATTCTCTTAGTCTAGCCTCGTAGTAGGCGGATGTTAAATGGGACTGTCTCGGCATCATATATTGGCATTGCCAATTGATATGATGATTTCGTTAGATGGTCCACGCTATGGGAAAAAGCTAAAGCCTAGATTTGCATGCATATCACTCAGTTTAAATTCCTTCAAAACCATGGCATGCTTGTTTAATCACATTCATCCACTCTGTTTGCTTGCCCTGCATATAAAAGCCAAATGGTTCTCCATTTCATCATTCAATGTTCGTACACCTGTTTGAATCAATCTCATGTTTATCATTTTCATGCTCCCTTTTTCTCTGCTAGTATGCTTTGGTTTGGGATTGTTGGTCATTTTGGATGATCGTACTTCCATAGGCTTTTTAAATTAATCGTGGTGCTTAGGTTAATTAGCCTACCTGAATCAAATTGGACATGGAGTCTAGTTTGATTTTTGGACTGAAGTTACTAGTATAGACTTTGGTTGTATGCTGTGCTAACCCCTGCAGGAATTTTTCAAATCCGGAAGGGTAAGTCTTTGAGATAAATTCATAACGGAGGTAATTAAAATTTTATTTGGTGAACTTTGAACGAAAACCTTGATCAAAAGAGAAGAAAAAAATTGAATCACACACCCGCCAAGCCAAATTACATGAAGATTCTGATGGCATGGCGAAAACAAGAAGTGCAATCATCCTCATCCATCTCCGGATGAGATGATGCAAATTCAAGGTCAAATGTCAATGGAGAAGTTCTTGCTCGGCGGACTTAAAATGGTGAGTCCTTGCCAAAGGTAAAATGGTATTTATCTCATATTTGATTTTCAAACAACTTTTATTTTGAAATTTGCATGTTTAGTTTTCCACCAAAAATATTCTTTGCATTAAAACTAAAAACAATCTTACCTTCAAGATGCATAATAAAATTGTTTTCAACTCATTTTCAAATTTTGCAAATGCATCAAAATAAAAAAAGGTTTTACTTTCAAAATTAAATAAAAAATATATTTTAATACCAATAATAAAATAATAATTTAAGCTTATCATGATAAATTTATTTATAATAATGCAATGACCTCCCTATCTCCCAACAATAAAAAAATCTTGGTGCTAGACAATGTTTCCTTCGGGTATTCTTTTCTACTAACAATTTCAGGAACGAAGGATGAACGATGTCTAGGAACATGGGTACGGCACCACATTGTAAGGAGATGCATCAACATTCTCACTTGGTTTTTATTGTCAAATGACATAAAAATCCAAGTGTGGGGGATCCGATCCTTCCATGCTAATAATCGGGCATATCGGTTCGAACTCCATTTGACTTTGTTTAAAATGCTATACATGTTAACCAAACTTATAATATGAAATAAAATCTTACAAAACTATGAGCTTTACTTTATAAAGATTGGCCTGCATAAACTTTATTCCTAGATCATATACTTGTTACTTGTGGATACATCTTTATTAGAAAAACATGTCAACTAAATTGTTGTGAAGTGAGATATGGTACGACAAGTAATCCTTTCTTTTCTGTGCAAGCTCTTGGAGATTTCTGTTTTGATAAAACATAAAATCAGTAACTTCTCCTCAATGGTTAAAATTCCTACCAAGGCCATATGACATGCTTTACATACAAAACCCTAGTCATATGCTACTTGTTTGATCATTGAGCTTTGTCAAATTGTTTGTGACCTAAGTGAGATTATGGTCATGCACCTATGATTGAGACACATGTACACCCATAAATAATTTTGCCAACTCTTACACTGAGAGTAGCGCACAACATGCACCCTTCATCCACCAAATAAATGATCTACTCCTACACTGAGAGTGAACAAGAAAAAAATGGTTAGCTCCCATCAAAATAAGTGCTCTATATCCATATGTTGACATCTCTCTCAAAAATTTATGTTGCAACAAGGGACATGAGGCTATCATTCAAAAAAAAAAAAAGAGAGACAAAAAGAGTGAAAAAATGAAAAAAAGAAAGAGTGAAAAAAGAGAGAAAGAAAAAAAAAGGGTAGGCGAAAAAAAATAAAGAGACTAAAGATAGCCCATGCTTCCATAGGAAAAAAATTTCTAGAGTCCCAATAAAGAGAGAGATGTACTCCTAAAAGAGCATAGTAGAATTAGGTTAGACACCATATATTTCCACACACTTGCACGTCTCAATCAAAGAGTATGACTTGCATCTCCATGTGGTTCGGTTTTTGACGGAGCAATATATGTGATGCAAGTTTGCCCCACTTTCGTACCTACCCAAAACTCCACTCACAACTTTAGTGATAGGTCTTGAAAAAAAGAAGGGCACAAATCTCAAATGCCTTTGGTGAGAAATCATACACATTGAGCGATTCGAGAGTAACATTTGAGGAGAAGTTTGAGCTATATGTTTTTATTTGCAAAAATTATAAAAACTCCAAATATGCTCCATGGAGAGAAAGTGATGACTTGGTGTCATGGCCGTTTCACTTTTCAATCGCCCGAGATGACATGGTAGACACTTCGAAATCCATAGGTACAAGGAATGATATGGAATATCTTTTATGCTAGCATCATATCTTTCGAAGTCATGTTTCATACTCGAGGACGAGCAAAGAACAAGTATGGGGGAACTTGTTGGCGGTCCTTATTGCATACTTTTAACCACCAATTTGATATGAAATCAATCACCAAAACTTAGTAATAGGGTTTTGAACTAATCATTTCATGAGTTTTGGTGTTTCACTTGTCTTGCAGGGCTAAATATAAAAACAGACCAATTTGGGCAAAAAGTGGAGAAGGAGCAAGGACCTGGTTCCATTACTCCCTAGGAGGGTGGTGCGGTGGAGGACCTAGTTCATTGCTCCTGGAAACCGACATTTTGAGGTCGGTTTGGCCATTAAGAGCAAGGACCTGGTTCCATTACTCCACCTATAAAAGGAGGGTCATTCCCCCTCCTCAACACACACCATAAGGAAGAGCTCCACCTCCAAAGTTCCAAGATGTAGAGCAGTACTAGCATAGTTGGGAGTGAGGGAGAGGAAAGCTCAAGATCTGGAGTAGTCCTAGGAAGTCCGGCACTTCTTGTATCGGTCCTCTGTAAGGCTTAAGTACTTCCAATATATTTATCTTCTCCACATTTCTGCATTGTCCTTATGCTTATCTAGTCATGCCTTGGTTCTTTAGCTAAGTTCGGTCGGTATAGTGGTTACGCTTTGGCATGGGATCTCCGTTCGACCGAATGCTCTAGTCATCATATGTGGCTAGAATAGTAACCGCTAGCATAGACGTGGTGTCTGGGCTAGAGTGTTACCTGAGTTTGCGCCCAGCCCCACGGATAGTTGTGGTAGCCCGGGGGTGACAGCTCCGACCAGGCCTTTGTATTCCACCATGTTCGGGTTGGAGTTTCGTAGAGCTTTTGGCTGCCTTCTCCCGGTTACCCCTTCCCATTCTTTTTGAGAACCGGAAAGGAACATTTGCTCTGAAGTGCCCTGGTGTGATCGCTATGTTTGACCGTTGCTTAGTTATCCCTTTGGTGTGCACTAGAATAGATCCGCAGTAATGGAGGAGAAAATAGGAATCTTGACCTCTCTCGTTGACCTCCCAGCTTAGCTTGTCTGCCCTGCTATCTTAACTAGAGTTCTCCTGTGTGTGTTATTTATCTACAAAACCAATCGTTATCGGTTACCCCCACTTTAGCCTAGCCGGCACATTAGTTAGCAGTTGTATGATGGTTATTTATCAACTCCTTTACCCATTGCTTCCCTGAGGATAAATACGATACCCTGGAATACTCTTGGGTGAAAGCTACAACGGTATCCGTGTGCTTGTTGATTTCACTATTTGCATACATTATACCAATTGGCTTTCTAGTGCCGTCACCTGGGATGGACTTAAAACCTTCATACTTGGTGAATGCGCTAAGAAATGCCAATACCTGTTGTGGTGCCTCTAGCGGTAGTGGATCAACCGGGGAGTTTTGCTGCTCATCATGGACTGAATCCGAGGAGGTTGATGCTAATCTTTTATTGGGGGAACATACCTGACCTCCGGTAGCTGCTTCTCCATCAGTAGATTTCTGATTTTTTGTCCCTAGAAATTGATCGTGTTGCACAGATCCTCACAGGCATCCATCGTAACCAAGGAATCCGATACCAGCTATAACAAGCCTAAATCCCGATTGCCAGAACGGTCGGAATTTTGACTTGAATCAGCCGGATCAGCTGCCTGAGGCAGCGATCCGTCTGACTCGGCAACGAAGATGGCGCGATTCGCGGCGAGGTCGACGGGAAGGAAGGGAGCAAGATTGGCTGCACGAGGGGCGGCGGCTTGGGCGGCGCAACGCAGGCGACGACAAGCGGCGGCTGGCGGCGCAGCGGCGGCCAGGGCGGCGGCGGCTGACGCGCGGCGGCGGCCCGAGCGGCAGCGGCTGGCGGTGCGTGGCGCGGGCGCGCACGCGCAGGCCTGGCGGCTGGAGGCAGGAGAGCGGGGCAAGGATAAACCCTAACCTTTGTTGCCCTTTCTCATTGATTGTCCCGCCTTATATAGGCCAGATGATACAAAATGCTAATGGGCTCGGCCAATAAGCATTTCCTCTATGCAGAGGTTTTAATTCTATAATAGCTGGGCTTGCGGCCCCTCAATCCTTACCTAACCTGCCACTATTTTACGGGGCATACCCCTAGGTCGCTTGACGACTGTTATATGTAGTTTTTCTTTACAATATTGCTTTGGTTTAACATTATTTTCCTGATGTATCGGATCAATGCATCATCACTTTATTCTATTTATGTTGAACTAGAACATATCCTGCAGAAATAGTCGACGTTTGTCCTTGTGTGTCTACGTGCGAGCAACCATGTCAACAGCTCTTCGTGGCCTGGCGATGCTCTTCAGTCTGGAAACACAAACTCTAACAAGTGGCAATCACGTGGTTGCAACACCATGTCACCCTCACGCCAACGCCGGCATCCACTACAAGGAATATGGCTTTGCACGACGGTTTTGTTGCGGCCTTATAAGAAATTGTCATAGAAATCCTTATTTTTGTGATGGTTTGTTTGTGTACCAGTGAGGACCGACCCGTCTGGCCTATTACCCACTTGCATAGGACCGACCTATCTGAACCTCCCTTATCTGCTCCCGAGCTAAGCGCCGCCAGTCCACTTCGTCCCCCAAGCGACCTCCATGATGAATAGAATTGCCAATCTGTGATGCACTGATGCTCCATTTTGTCACTATAGCATACAGCCGTTGCCGCCTACAAGTTTTCCCATGACAAACAGAAATGTCAATCTATGACGGTTTAGTTTGGCCACAGCAAATGTATGATGCGAGATACATTACGGTTTTTTCGATCATCATGGTAAGTTAACTATGACGCGTATTCCAGTGTGTGTGACCAAAGTAGTTCGTCATATAAAGCAACATTTCTTCTAGAGATCGCCGCCTCCTCCAAAGGCACAGGTTAGGTTTTGGCCATCTCTGACGGCTCTAGACCTTTGGTGGCAGGTTGGTCTAGTGGTGGATGGTGGTGGGTGAACGGGGCAGCGACACATTGTAGCACTGCCAGCCGTGGTGGTGGAGGCGGCAGAGTTTTGGAGGACAGGGGCGTGGTAGTATCATCGGTGACCGGTTGATGGTGGTAGTGGTTTAGTAGACGGTGTGGTTGATGGCAAGGGAAGAGGGCAGGCCCTGCAGCGAGGCAGCTTGGCATCGACGAACGTGGGTGGTGGTGGGAGGCAGTAGAAGGCGGGATCATGTGGGATCGAGATCCAACGCACGAGAACTCTGTCCGTCTAGAAATATCTCACAGGGTTGGAAGCCTGCATGCTCTTCAGTCTTCTCTTTTGCATCTCCCTCGCCTACAAGGCAGCGTGCCGTGGTTGCTTCCTTCCTCCCTCTCATCCTTCATAGTCATGGTGGCTTCTGCACAACGTCGTGCCTTACCATTATAAATCGCACACCAGTGGTGGAGTTGGAACTAATAGGAAGAGGGCAGCAAATGAAGGTCTGGATCGGATGTTCGTCAAATAAAGGTGTACACATCAGATCTCCCTAGCTAACTATTCCTCTCATTGTAAGCATGAACACATCTAGTTAAAATTGTAAAGATGAATGCCAACAGCATGAGGCTAATGAATGGAGACTACTACTCTGGATGAGCCATGAGAGTATGCATGCAGTCATGTAATGGAACAGAAGGTCATCCTTTGGACATCCTTGAAGACGAGGGATGTAGAGCCAAGGATGGCCCCAATGTGGCGCCGCCAGTGCTCATGACACATAAAGATAATCAATAAGAGTTTAAAGTAAGTAAGAAACATTCGACCACTAACTATAATTTGGGACATTCTAATCATTATTGCAAATAATTTTTATATTATATTTTCAAACTTACCGACATCTTCCATTGTGAAAATAGCATAAAGTAACACCAAAAATCTATATAAAAATTACCGATCGTTGTCATTATTATAAAACTTTTGCCAAAAGTAACACCCAATCTCAATATTACTCACCTCCTAAAAGTAGCATAAAGTAATCCCATAGTATTTATCTAAAGTTTTTTTCTAAAGTATTTATCGAAAGTCCCCACATCTGCTATTGTAAAAAATAATCTGATGTAACCCCAAATATTATTTAAACTACTTAATGTTATTATGAAAATAACCTATGTAAATTTGCATGCAATTTACATAGCTACACCACTATTAAAGCTTGTCTATTGTGAGAACAATATACTATGATGTATTAATTATGTCTGTAGTGTGATAAACAAAGAGAAAAAAATACAATCTTTAATAGTTAGCAGTATTAAACAAAATTTAATATTTTCCTTCTCTTATATTTCTCACCAGCTGTTTTCCTTTTTAGCCGCCTTCTCACCAGCCTTTTGTTGGTTTTTTTTTTAATACAATCATTTAGTTTTTTTTTCTCCCCACAGTTTCAGTTAAAAAAATACTTATGTCTTCTAAAATTCTTACCCATGCAAGAGTATGAGTTGATTGAATGGGTCAATCTCTAATATTAATTAATTATACAATTTAGGGCCAGATTTGTGTCTTATCATTTCCCCAATTCCTTTGTTAATTATAGTATTGCCTGCCCAACATTCTAGTTAGTCCCTAGCGTCCATCCTCCAAAAATTGTAGTTAATTAATGTAATTAGTGTTTTGCTTGCTTTCTCTCAGTTCGAATTAACCTTCAATGACATATGTATTATGCAGGATGACATTTTTGTTCTATTTATTGAAGGACCGAAAACGGCGACCGAAAATGGACATGAATGGGAGCCGTAAAATTTCTCTCGAAATATTTAAGCCACCGTCCCAACTTCACTGCCAAATGCGTAAAGCTAACACCGTGATGTCCACGACCCAAATGAGTGGGTGGATGTTCCCTAGGAACACAGCGGGACACCACAAAGCCAATGCAACAGACGGAATGTGAATCGGACCTCAAACGATAAAACTGCGCACAAAAGGGAAAATCTGGGCTAGTGAAAATTCTCCAGAAAATCAACAGGAAATTTGTTCATCCATCTCACCAAAACTCAGTCCAACTGGATGGGCCACTTGGGCCTATGGACTGCTAGAGTTGTGACTGCTCGAGTTGTGCCCTGGCTAATGGCGCTGTACTCAGAGAACAAATGACCCAAAAGGAAATACGGCAACAATTGATTTGGATTTTTATGAAAACAAGAAGCAAGCTTTTCACGGAAGCAAGTAAATCAACACACCGACAAACATTTTCCTTGCTGTGGCTCTGTGCTGAACGATCAGCTCCTACTGGTGGCCTGGTGCTGAGCCAGACGTGTACAACAGCCAAGCTGCAAAGCGTCATCAAGCCAAGGAATCCAAACCACGCACGAGATACTGCACTTGCCGCTCAATAGCTAAAAGTCGATTTGATTGATGAAGGAATAAACAAAGCCAAATATTGTTGCTTGAAAGCGACACCACTTGGAGACTTCTCTAATTCACGGGAGCAAGAAGCAAGTCAAATCGACCGATCAAAAACAAGCTGCCGCAGTAGAACTAGTCGGAATTTGAAAATGCAAGTCACAAGCAAGCAAAGCAATCTTACTGCTGGTGAACGAACAGAGACAGAGAAAAAGCAGACCGAGCTGCTGTTTCTTGAGGATGTAAGGCAATAGCTGTATAACAAGTAGTCGTAGGAAGCCTGGCTCCCTGATCCCACTCGCAAGAACCCTGCAGAAGCACTAACCAGCACTGATCGACAGAGGGAGAAGAACGAACTGAACGAGCCGAGTCGCAAGTACTGAAGCTGCACAAGTGGAGCACCTGGGACAGAGGGAGAGCACTGCTCGGCTCAGCACTGCTGTTGCTGGTTCCCCACACAAGCTTCATCGAGAGGCAAACGAACCGGAAGCATCGATTTGGGCACACAAACACAAAACAAGCGCTCGGCCTGGCTGTGCTCGATTTGATGCTGGAGCACTATGTGCTGGAGGTGGACTGACCACCGGGGTTGCCTGCAACCGATGAGCGCAAAGAACCAGAGCTCGATGGCCACGAACAGAGTCTGACGAACTGAAAAAGGCACCGGCTTGAGCTAAGTAGCAGTGCGGTTCCTGAGCCTGCAGCTGGGGATTGGTGGAGACCGGTTTGCCAGTAGCTTCACTGGAAACTTGATGCTCCACGGAGGTCGACGACCTGCCCAGCGCAAGAACAGGAGACCGACGCCCTCAAGAACAGTGAAAGGGCGCCCACAAAAATCCATGAGAACCGATCCAAACCTCCATGAATCCTTCCCAAAATTTGCATAGATAATCACAATAAAGTTGTCGAGCTACTCCTAAAAGATTATGGCTCGAACAACCTCAATCTTTGGGAAAGTCAGATCGTGCCTCAAGAACACAGTTTTTCCTAAAAACGAATTTCGGCCAAGATCTTGATGCACGAGTGGAATTGATCGAATTCACTTGGTGATCTGGTTCATCACTCGGCAAAGCATCAATCTGAACAAAACAGAACGAGCCAAATCACTCCAAATCCAACGAACGAAAAATCCCAAAAATAGCTCCGAAAATCACATAAAAAGATAAATTTCAGATTTACAATAGGGAATAATTAGAGCACGAAATTGATCCTTGGATTAGCTCAAGAGGTCAGATTACAAATCAATTCTAGCCAAATCAAAGGTAGGATGACAAAAAGCTCAAGACAAGAGCCACTCCTCTCTCTGACCCTAGCCCCTTCTCAACACCTCACAAGTGAGTGACCCTCAAAAGGATAGTTGCCTAACCAACCCCTTCTTATATATATAGGCGCCCGTCAAAAGACCAAAACACCCTTACATCAAGCACACAACCTAAATACCCTCTAGGGGTAAAACCGTCCAGGTTTTTCTTCGTCGA
The DNA here is from genome assembly GCA_018135685.1 of Themeda triandra. Lineage (NCBI taxonomy): Eukaryota > Viridiplantae > Streptophyta > Magnoliopsida > Poales > Poaceae > Themeda > Themeda triandra. Next base: position 74,855 of record JAENPR010001098.1, on the reverse strand, counting down.
TCTGACGGCCACCGCACCTTCTCACCGGTAGCTTCGCTTCGACACGAACTCAACGATGCCGTCACGTGTCGGGACCTCCGCCCGGGTTTTGAGGCCCAAACCCGCGAAACCCGCCGCCGATGTTTTGAGGCGAAACCACCAAACCGCCGCCGATGGTTGGGAGGCGAAACCACCAAACCACCCGCGAGTAGCGTAGTCCATACGCGTCCCCCGCCATGTACACTTTCACTTGTCGACGTCCCAAGTGTCAGCCACCGTGGCTAGCCACCGGCCTCTAGGTCCCTCTGTCCATGCCTCACGTCCGCGCTTCACCGCACCTGGTCCGTCAGCACGGCACGCCCTGCTTGACCTTCACCATACCGTCGACCACCGCCTCCGAACTCCACACCTGCACACCACAAGCCAAGAGACACGTTTGTTCGACACACACCATGCGCCAGGTTAGATGAAACACACACACACCAATGTGTTGACATGTTGACAATCACTCATCATAAAAACCGCTTAAACATGGACATATGAAAACCATGTGTTCGCATTTATGAATTTGTTTGTTTCAAAAATTATCATGATTCTTTTTCTAAATAAAAATCTGAATAATCGGATGAAGGCTAGAGACCTAAGGCAAATTAGTTAATTCTGCTCTCCTTTTCTTTCTGATATTTATTTAAGTTTTTTAGCTTTCTTATGTATCGTAACAAAAATATTTATTTGATTGTGATTTATATTCTTTCCTTGCAAGCATTTGGCTATGTAGGATTGTTATCAGCTTTAAGACCCTCCCTATGCCCAAATAATTCTATATTTAGTCACCGTCAACTTTGACTCCAGTTGGCCCTCCGTCGACCTTGACTCCAGTAGGCCCTATTTGAAGAATAATTCTGGCCCATTCCTATGAGGTGTCTATGTATCATTCAATTCTGTCGGTCTCCAAGATGTGATACATATGTCGACCACAGTGCTTTGCCCTCTACTTCCTCTGTCCCTAAATAATTGTTAGTTTGACTTAATTTGTACAAAATACGTGTAACATTTTTATCTCTAAATAAATTTATTAAAAACTAGACGTCAAGATCTTTCCGATAATACTAATTACTTAGCATAAATATTTATATATTTTAATATATAATTGTCGGCAGTTGTTTCTCGGGAAGCGAGAATGACACTTATTTAGGAATGGAGGGAGTACTTGAAGTCTTCAAAGTCTTCCGTTGCGCACATCACTCTTGACAAATTTCCACATAATGTCGCTCTCAAATAATGGACCTCTGCAAATGTATGGACATACAACTGGCCAGCTGGGCTGGATAGATTCGCAACTCTTGTTGGTGTTGGCCACAACCCTTTAACCTTTTTTTTCTCAAATAAACTGGAGGAATATATATCGTCACATTAAGAAGCTAGCCACCCTACAACTAGTTCAACCTCACCATGTTCTGATTTCCTCTGCACATGCAAAACTGATGAACATGGACATTCAGACTCTTATATATAGAGAGTAATTTGCTTTATTTAGGATTGATCTTGCTGTATAATCAATTCTACAGGCTGCCTTAGGATAATCAATTCTATCCAAATGGCAGCACAGATGGCCAGTTCTGCAGTAGCCCCAGTTAGCCATGTTTTATCAAAATCAAAGGAGATGTACGGGCGCAAGTCAGGCCTTGTTTAGTTCCTCAAATTCCACTATGCAAAAAGAAGATTCCCATCACATCAAAATGTCGGCACATTCATGGAGTACTAAATGTAGATGAAATCAAAAACTAATTGCACAGTTTTGTTGTACTTTGTGAGACGAATCTTTTGAGTCTAATTAATCAATAATCGGACAATATTTCACAAATATAAACGAAATTGCTACAGTGCGCTACAAGTGTGTGAACTCCCGAATTTGGCATGCCAAATTCGGAAACTAAACAAGGCCTCAGATGGAAAGGAGCATATGGAAAGGATGGAGATACCTTATTTTATTTTAATTTGTTTAAGATCCCAAATACTCATTTATTAAATGAGTTGCTGACTTGCGACGGCGCGTGTGGCTGTCGATTGGGTCTCCCGGGATTAAAAACAAAACTGCTATTTTTTTCAGCCCAATTTTTTTTTATTTCTTGACAACAATTTGTAGAGACATCTCGAAATGCAGCCGCCTCATTAAATTGATTTTTAGAGACGGCTGGAGAACCGTCTCTAGAAATTGTTCATTCGTAGAGATGGAAGGGCGGAGGCGTCTGGACCATCGACCTTCATGGAGGCATCCCATCTGCTTGCGATGCAATCAGATCCGATAGGAACAGATATCACTGATATAACATTTGTTTTCGCATTTCTATTTATATCTGGAGTCGAGCTATATGTAAGATAGGATACGATGGGATGTCGGAATCATAAATAGGCGATCTCAGTATTTGGTGGATATTGAATATCTGGACTCAGATACATACAAATCTTAACTCCTTTAAATGGATTCGGGTTTGTCAGAAAAAAAAAAAAAGGATTCAGTTTCGAATACGTCGGCAAATATCCATGCCATTGGCACCCCTACCTGCCGCCTCTCAAGCAATTTTCTATAGTAGTGGCAAATAATAAATATTAAAAATCATACATATAATTGACAATTGTAGGGATATTGCGAATATCATAGTCGAAGTATATTGTTTGAGTAATGACACAACACATGTGCATACTTATATTCGAAATTTATTAGTCCACCATTGACTAGAGTGCTCGGTCCTGTGTATGGAATTCTACATGCTGCCTACACCCAACGCGTTCCTAGCTAACTTCCATTGCCCACCATCGATGACTCTTGATAAATATCCACGATGTCCCTCTCATAATTGAAGACCTCTCAATATGTATGGTCACAACTGGCCGACTGGGAAGGATAGATTCCTCAACTCTTGTGTTTTTGAGTTGCTGTGCGGTGTAGACTTTCTGAGACCCTACAGCTAGTTCAAGTCGTGTTCAACCACACCAGGTTCTGATTTTCTCTCCGCACTTGTACTTTATCTACAAGATCAATCATAGATTTTACACTGATTAACAGGGACAATCGACTCTGCAGCAGGTTTGTGTGATCGTTCTTAATGGCAGCAGAGACGGTGTGTTCTGCAGTGGCCCAGGAGGCTGCTAGCCAAGTCTTATCCAGAATAAAGGATGGTTATCAGGACAAGTCAGATGCAATGGAGAACATAGAGAGGATGGAGATGGCACACATCAAGCTGGAGGCCGCCCTTGAGACCTCCAACAAGTGGAACGTCACCAGCGTGCCACTTCGGCGTTGGCGGAACAAGCTGAAGCGCGCCTCACAGGAGTGCGACAACACTCTGCGCAAGTGTAGGCAGCGTTTGCAAGAAGAGGAAGAAGTACAGCAATCGGTAAGGAGCTCCTCCTTTCCAAAGAGGATTGCTCATACTGCCATGTCGTTTGTTTCATTAATCTTTAATCACGGTAAAGATGACGGGCTGAAAGGATCCACTGTCGCCCGGCGATTCGAACGGTTTGCAGAAGGTGCGACCGAATTCTTGAGATACCTGGAGCTTGGTGGAACACCACGCACGTACATGTTTTCTGACCCTCTTATACGCCATCTTATTGCTGGCAAAGGAACAAAGTATTGTTGTGTTAGCAATGGTCAACATCTCTCATTTCTTCTGCAACCCTGTAGTCCACTAGAAGAGCATGGGATGGAGGCTGGCCTAATATTGTTACATGAAGATACCAATACACCAGAGAATAGTTTCGCTCTTGCTCTCAACTTACGGCTCTCGGAAAGTACAGACATAGTTAGTATTGCAGTCGGATGCCTGCACCTGTTCCTACCTTACTTAGGCTCAACAGTGGAGACTGTGAAGACAAAGCTCACTCAGGTACCAACACAAGACTTGTGCTGGGTGTCCAATACTTATCCCATTTTTAGCTATTGTGTTGAACAGGAGAACAATATTCACACCATGTGGTCCAAATGGTTTCGGCCAAACCCTCTTTGTTGCCAGCGACAAGATAATCGTTACTCCCAGAGCGACAATTCCAAAAGCTCATTGTCAGAATCATTGCCATGTGATATATACTTGGAACCTGTTATCCAAGTGTATTTGCTAGGCCATGTTGCACTGTCTATGGGGAACAACATGCAGAGAGCAGTCGCCAATTGTGAAAGCAAAACAAGCCCCATGAGTGAATTTCCTTATCTCAAACTTGGAATGCATTTCTATCCCCATGTCTCATATGAAGATTTGTCACCAGGAGCCGAGGGTTCTGCGACAGAAATGATCAATGGGGCAGCCGTGAAACATGGTATGTATGCAAAAGTTTCCTTTGCTCAGTTGGGCGACTTTATGGTACAAAAGGCAGTAGATTGCCTTCGTGGGCGTGAGGCAGCTACCTCGTATCAGATGCTTTGGAAGTGCAAGCATGGAGGCGCATACCTTCAAGTCGAGAAAATCTCATGGGGACCAACCACTGGTAGAGGCAAGAAGGTACGACGACAAGGCAAGAAGGTACAAGGATGGGCAAGTGCGAACAAAGATTTCTTGAGCTCATGGGTCGCGCGCGCGCCTGCAAACTTGCAGTCCTCAGTCATGGACTGTGTTCAGAAAGAAAAGCGATTGCCGCTGCCATTATTATTTAGAAATAATCACTGCACTGATGATTGTCCAATCATTTTAATTGGTCACAATACAACAGATCTTTAGCAATAAAGATCAAATTGTGCAGCATGTTCAAAGTCTAAAGGATTTTATGCTAGTAAGTGTATGTCATCCGGGCATTAAATTCTACTTGATGAAGCTTGTCATGATGGAAGATCCAGATCGATTATATGTTGCTTGTTAGACAATCTGGTGTGCTCCTTTGGTATTTATGTAAGTAAAAGCCATGTTATGTAATTACTAAATTTGTACGGACTAAAAGGAGAAAACTGTAAATTGATAATAAATAAAAGAAAACTAAATGGTCATTGCAGAATTTCGTAAATTGCTATTGATGGTTCTTCTCCGCAAAAATCCTGCATCTCTAAAATCCTCTGGACCCTATTTATTCTTCACGATTGTATCAAAACCAGGGTAACTTTGTTGATTTTAATCTATTTTAACTTATTTTTTGGTGCTAGGAAGCCACAGTTTGGTGGTCTTCCCGCATATCGGCGGGTTGCGGCTATCTTTTCTTCTTGTTGGTAGTTGAGGTAATTGACTGGGAATTGATCGAAGCAAAAGGTTGATCAATGGGCATTATAGCGGGAGTTAAGGTTGACTCCTTCGATATTGATTGTGACCCTTCTATAATTTTGTATCCACATGATCATAAGAAATATAATAACTTGAATCCTTTCTTTCCTGAAGCTCTTGTAAACTTACTTCTCACCTTCTTTTAATACATATTTAGTATTCCCCCACTCTGGATTGGCTCAAAAATAAAGTACACTAACTTCGCATTGGGTGGCATATTGTTATTAGGGGTCAAAACACTTGGAATGAACCATGTTCCATATCAGTTATAGCTGATGAAGTAAGTTCGTACGGAGTTTTATAGCCAAGGACTATGGCTGCAGCGCGGGCATACCTGCCATTAGATCCACCAAAGTAACACCAAAAATCTATATACAAATTACCAACTCTTGTCATTAATATAAAAGGGCCTGTGGTGAATTAATTAATTTTACTCTCCTTTTCTTGTAATATTTATTTTTTTTGTCATGTTTTCAGCTTTTACGTATCATAACACAAATGTTTATTTGATTTTTATTTATATTCTTTCCGTGCATGCATTTCATTATATATCAATTAATTGTGGCCCGTGCCCCGTTTATCGTGCTAATCTACCCATGAATAATTCTATGTTTAGTCACCATCGACTTTGACTGTTGGTCCTATTTGATAAATGAGCCCTTTTACGGTGGTTGGGGGTACTTCCCGGTAACTCCTAGTTTCTAAACAAATTATTAGCACTAATTATTTCTTAAGTGGAGGGTTGGGGGTACTTCCCGGTAATTCTGCTCCATGCGTTCCTGTGAGGTGTCTATATATATCATTTAATTCTGGCGGTCTCCAAGATGTGATACATATGTCCGCCTCAGTGCTTTAGCCTCTACTCGAAGTCTTCGAAGTCTTCCGGTGTGCACGTCACGCTTGACAAATTTCCACAATTTCGCTCTCAAAACAATTAATGGACAAATGTATGGACATACAACTGCTGGGTTGGATAGATTCACAAACTCTTGTTGGTGCTGGCTACAACCCTGCAAACTTTTTCTCTCAAATAAACCGGAGGAGTACATATCGTCACATTAAGAAGCCAGCCACCCTACAACTAGTTCTACCACATCAGGTTCTGATTTCCTCTGCACATGCAAAACTGATGAACATGGACATTCAGACTCTTATATATAGAGAGAGCAATTTGCTTTATTTTCGATTGACTTGCTGGATAATCAATTCTACATGGCTGCCTTATTTGGTCTATCCAAATGGCAGCACAGATGGCCAGTTCTGCAGTAGCCCCAGTTAGCCATGTTTCATGTAAATTAAAGGAGAGGTACGGGCGCAAGTTAGATGGAAAGGAGCATATGGAAAGGATGGAGATACCTTATTTTATTTCAATTCGTTTAAGATCCCAAATACTCATTTTAAAATCAGACGAAGATAAATAAGGAGGACGGGTATCCCAAATAGGTACAAGTGTGTTATGGGACGAACATGTGAGGCCTGAGGTGGCACACATTCATCGTGCGAATAGTTCCTGACTTGCGACGGCGCGTGTGGCTGTTGAACGGGTCTCCTGGGATTAAAAAAAAAAAACTGCTATTTTTTCAGCCCAAATTTTTTATTTCTTGACAACAATTTGTAGAGGCATCTCGAAATGCAGCCGCCTCATTAAATTGATTTTTAGAGACGGCTGGAGAACCGTGTCTAGAAATCATTCATTCGTAGAGATGGAAGGGCGGAGGCGTCTGGACCATCGACCTTCATGGAGCCATCCCATCTGCTCGGGATGCAATCAGATCCGATAGGGACAGATATCACTAATATAACATTTGTTTTCGCATTTCTTTTTATATCCGGAGTCGAGCTATATGTAAGGATACGATGGGATGTTGGAATCACAAATAGGTGATCTCAGTATTTGGTGGATATTGAATATCTGGACTCGGATACATACAAATCTAAACTCCCTTAAACGGATTCGGTTTCGAATACGTCCTAAAATATCCATACCATTGGCACCCCTACCTGCCGCCTCTCAAGTGATTTTCTACAGTAGTGACAAATAAGAAATAATAAAAATCATAGATATAATTGACAACTGTAGTGATATTGCGAATATCATAGTCGAAGTATATTTTTTGGGTAACAACGCAACACATGTACATACTTATATTCTACGTTTATTAGTCCACTATTGACTAGATTGCTCGGTCCTGTGTATGGAATTTTCTACATGCTGCCCACACCCAACGCGTTCCTACATAACTTCCATTAGCTAACTTCCATTGCCCACCATCGACGTCTTCCATTTATGTATCACTCTTGATAAATTTCCACGATGTCCTTCTCATTAATGAAGACCTCAATATGTATGGTCACAACTAGTTGGCTAGGCAGGATAGATTCCCCAGCTCTTGTCTTGAGTTGCTGTGCTGTCGACTTTCTGAGGCCCTACAGCAAGTTCAAGTGTTCAACTCAACCAGGCCAGGTTTTGATTTCCTCCCCGCACTTGCAGTTTACAAGATCAATCATAGATTTTAGACTGATGAACAGGGACATTCTGGCTCATATATGTACGAAATATTTTTCTTTCTTTCTGTGCATGTAGGACAATTGATTCTGCAGCAGGTTTGTCTGATCAATCCTAATGGCAGCAGAGATGGTCTGTTCTGTAGTGGCCCAGGAGGCTATTAACCAAGTCTTATCAAGAATCAAGGAGGGTTATCAGGACAAGTCAGATGCAAAGGAGAACATAGAGAGGATGGAGATGGCACACATCAAGCTGGAGGCCGCCCTAGAGACGTCCAACATGTGGAACGTCACCAGCGTGCCACTGCTGCGTTGGCGGAACCAGCTCAAGCGCGCCTCACAGGAGTGCGACCACACTCTGCACAGGTGTAGGCAGCGCTTGCAAGAAGAGGAAGAAGTACAGCAAACAGTAAGGAGTTCCTCGTTTCCAAAGAGGATTGCTCATACTGCCAGGTCATTTGTTTCGTCAATCTTCAGTGGTGATGACGATGATGAGCTGAGAGGATCCACTGCCGCCCGGCGATTCGAACGGTTTGCAGAAGGTGCAAGCGAATTCTTAAGGTACATGGAGCTTGGTGGGACACCATGCAGATACATATTTTTTGACCCGTTGGTGCGCCATCTTCTCGCTAGCAAAGGAACAAAATATTGCTTCATTAGCAATGGTCAACATCTCTCATTTCTTCTACAACCCTGTAGTCCACTACAAGAGCATGGGATGGAGGTTGGCCTAATATTGTTACTTGAAGATACCAACACACCAGAGAATAATTTCGCTTTTGCCCTCAACTTACAGCTCTCCGAATGTAGAGACATAGTTAGGATTGCAGTTGGATGCCTGCAGCTGCTCATACCACACTTAGGCTCAACTGTTGAGACTGTGAACACAAAGCTCACTCAGGTACCAACACAAGACTTGTGCTGGGTGCCCGATGCTTATCTTGTTTTTGGCCACTGTGTTGAACACCATAACACAATCTTCACACCATCTGGTCCAAATGGTTTCGACCGAACCCTCTTTGTTGCCAGCAACAAGATCATCACTACTCCCAAAGCTACAATTCCAAAAGCTCATCGTCAGAATCATTGCCATGTGATATATACTTGGAACCCATTATCCAAGTGTATTTGCTAGGCCATGTCGCACTGTCTGTTGGGAATAACATGTAGGGAGCAGCTGCCAATGGTGTAAGCAAAACAAGCCCCACGAGTGAATTGCCTTACCAGAAACTCGGAGTGCATTTCTATCCGCATGCCCCTACTGAAGATTTGTCACCTGGAGTCGAGGGTTCAGCAACAGAAATGATCAATGGGGCAGCCGTGTCCTTCCAAAAAAAAAAAAAAAATGGGGCAGCCGAGAAACAGAGAATGTATGCAAAAATTTGCTTTGAACAGTTGGGCGACTTTATGATGCCAAAGGCAGTAGATTGCCTTCATGGGAGTGTGGCACGCACCTCGTATCAGATGCTTTGGAAGTTCAAGCATGGCGGCGCAAACCTTCAAGTCGAGAAAATCTCATGGGGACTAACCACTAGGAGAGACATGTGTGGAAAACATCCTAAACAACGACACGGCAAGAAGGTACAAGGCTGGGCAAGTGCAAACATAGATTACATAAGCTTTTAGGTTGCGCACTCGCCTGCCTACTTGCAGGCCACATTCGTGGACCGGGTTCATAGAGCAAAGCGATTTCCGCTACCATTATTATTTAAAAACAATCCTTGTGTCAACAATTGCCCAATCTTGTTGTTTTTGTCAAAATATCAAAGATTTTTGGCAAGGAAGATCAAATCGCGCAGCATACTAAATGCCTCAAGGATTTGATGTTAGTAAAGTGTGTCTTCCAGCATTAAGTTCTACTAGAGGAAGCTTGTCATGACGGGAAATTCAGATCAATTTATATGTTGCCTGTGAGACACTCCCGTGTGTTCCTTTGGTGTGTATGCAAGTGTAAGCCTTGTTATGTAAATATTGCTTAATTTGTAGCGACTAGAAGGATAAAACTGTTAATTTATACTAAATAAAAGGATCATTGCAGAATTTCCCAACTGGTTAATTGGCTGTAGTCCTTGCAAACCCTAAATCTCTAAACTCCTCTTGACGCTATTTACTTTACAGCATGGTACCAAAATTACCAGGATAACTTTGTTGGCTGCAATCTATTTTCATTGATTATTTTTCGTGCTTATTATGGTGCTAGGAAGCCGCAATATGGTGGTTTTCCTGCATATGGCGGGCTTAGACTATCTTTTGTTCTTATTGCTGGTTGAGGTAGTTGATTGGGTAAATGGGAATGGATCCAACCGAAAGGTTGATCTAGGGGGCATTATTGTGGGAGTCAAGCTTGACTCCTTTGAGATTGATTGTGACCGTCTTATAATTTTGTATCCACATGACCATAAGAAATATACTAACTTTATTCTTTCTTTGTTTCCTGAACGTCTTGTTGTCGTTTTCTATATATGTTTAGTATTCCCCGCTCTGGTTTGGCTCAAAAAATAAAGTGGGACATTGTGTTATCAGGGGTGAAAACACTCGGAACTGATTTATGGTCAAATTTCTAGATTCAACCCACGTGTATTGAACCCACGTGTATTGAAAACATCTCGGTCCAATTTCTAGATTCAACCCACGTGTATTGATTTGTGCTCATCAAGACGAATTGAATTCTCTATTTTTGGCATACTTAAAAATGGGATGAAAAAATGTGGCTATTTGTTTTATCATTTTACTTTTCCCATTTTTGACCGGGACATCCCATTGTTACCCATGTGCAAGATTCCATTTTTAAGAAGCCCAATAATGCATAAAAGTCGGTGACAGCACACGATAGTAGCAAGGCAAAGGCGGACAAGTGGTTGGCTTTATCTGTTGTCGACTAACGCTCTTGTATTCTTTTCATTTTTTCGTAGCTTGACACCTGATTGTGACACCCTTATAATTTTGTACCCACATGACCATACTAACTTTATTCTTTCTTTGTTTCCTGAACGTCTTGTAAGCCTACTCCATATATATTTAGTATTCCCGTTTCTGGTTTGGCTCAAAAAAATAAAGTGGGATATTGTTATCAGGTGTGAAAACACTGATTTATGGTCAAATTTCTAGATTCAACCCACGTGTGTTGAAAACATCTCGGTCCAATTTCTAGATTCAACCCACGTGTATTGATTTATGGTTATCAAGACGAATTGATTTTTCTATTTTTGGCATATGTAAAAATGGGATGAAAAAATGTGGCTATTTGTTTTATCATTTTACTTTTCCCATTTTTGACCGGGACATCCCATTGTTACCCATGTGCAAGATTCCATTTTTAAGAAGCCCAATAGTGCATAAGATTTATCTATATGCTGCACTGAGAAACTTTTTGGACACTACAGACCTTGACACCATCCTTAATGATTTTGGATCAAGAAAAGCATGATGAAGTCTCTTTTTTTTGCATGATGATGGGAGTTACATTTTATTCAGGATTTTAAGGTAATCATAGTATTGAATTTTTCTTGTTTTCTAGCCTTTGTATCATGATATTGGCTTTGCTCATAAAAGCACCATTAGTATAATCGTGGGCTGTGGACGTAGCGGAGGTCTTTTTTTTTTTTAGAAGAAACATGTAATCATCTTAGTGCCTTACACCGGCCCTTTTACAGACTAGACTCCAAAGAAAAGGAAAATTACATAGAAGTTTACAACTCCTGCTCATCTTCCTCGAAACCTTCAGAGATCCATCCGTCACCGCCATCGAAGCCGCGTACCAATCGTCGTCAGGCACCAGAGCCAAACTCCACAGGGTGGAGGCCGCAGAGGAGGACTTACTTCTGGGCGAATCAGCCGACGTTGCCTCCCAGGCGCATCGGCCAACTCTTGTACCCACGACGCATCCATCGATTCCATCGCCGGCAACCCGAGCAGTGCTCAGGTTTTCACCAAACATGTTCCTCGAGATTAACAGGGTCAACAGCATCATCACCTGACGAAGACAATGATGCGCCGGCCCTCGACTCCAAGAGAGTTCTCCCCAGCCTCTCCGTTGACGTCGGAGTAGATCGCCATCGGAGAACGGAAGAGACTGGGAGAAATTATTCCGCTGCGCCGCCGCCGCTTCCGCATCGCCGGCGTCGCCAGGAAGACCAAGTCGCAAAGGAGCCACGCTCCTCCGACCAAACCTAGCTCCGCCGCCGAACATCGACGACGAGCAAACCCTAGACCTAGGACTCGATTAAGACCCTATGAAAACAAGAAAAACTGGAAATCGAGGCGGACCCCCGCTCCGCGTCACCGCCGGCAGCGAGGCCGGAGGCGAGGGAACGGGGGCCGCAGGCGGTGGTGGTGGCGGCGGCGGCCCTCGGCGGTGGTGTCGGCGGCGGCGGCCCCAAACCCTAACTTCCCTTGTTTTCTCCTAGCTCCTGCAGCGGAAAAGAGAGAGAGAGAAGGAAACCGGATTTCACGTAGCGGAGGTCTGGGAGGTGGGTCGTCTTCATGCGTAGGCGAGGTGGTTTATGCTCACAATGTCTGTGCCCACGCCAACTGCAAAATTTTAGTGCGTCCATCGCAGCTGGCATAAGAAATTTTGCCTGAACAAAACAACTTATACTGATGAGAAAAAGGCATAAGAATTAACCTGGCCATTGCCCGTCCCAATGTCTCAGACACGTAACAATGGGAGGTCTTGGAGAGTTCGAGCTGTAATGAAATGGAAGAACTCTGGTGAGTAGTTTGGCCGCTTCACGTGGTAATTGGGCCTATTGCAACATTTTTTTCAACTTTGCGTGTGGGTTAGAAGTTAGCAGTGATATCTCGTCTCAGCCTCTGGAGTTTTAAGGTAATTGAAGCTGGACTGCTTCGAATCGAGAAAAGTTGGCATGCCCTCCCCTAGCAAGTAAATGGTAGATATGATCATCAGCCCATTCCTTTTGGTGTCTTTCTAGATCTTCTATATATATACTACGTTTTTTAGTCCAGTGTTGACTAGACTGCTCGGTCCTGTGCGTGGAATTCTACCACATGATGGGACATGCTGCCCACACCTCACTCTGGCGGTCTTCGCAATGTGATCCTCTACATCACTTAATTGTCTTTTCCCTCTACTCAACGTCCTCCTGCGTGCCTACCAATCTTAATAAATTTCCATGATGTCCCTCTCGTAAATGAAGTAACTCTCAATATGTATGGTCGCAACTCGCTGGCCGGGCGGGATAGCCTCCCCAACTCTTGTGTCCGAGTTGCTGTGGTGCCCATTTTCTGAGACCCTACAGGCTACAGCTAGTTCAAGTGTTCAACCACGCCAGGTTTTGGTTTCCTCTCCGCACATGCAGTTTACATGGTCAATTATAGATTTTAGACTGATGAAAAGGGACAATCTGACTCATATTTATGCCATATTTTACTTTCTTTCTGTACTCTACAGGTTGCTTTGATCAATCTTAATGGCAGCAGAGATTGTTGGTTCTGCACTAGCCCAGGAGGCTGTTAACGAAGTCTTGTCAAGAATCAAGGAGGGTTATGCGGAGAAGTCAGATGCAAAGGAGCACATAGAGAGGATGGAGATGGCGCACATCAAGCTTGAAGCTGCCCTTGAGACATCCAACAAGTGGAACGTCAGCAGCGCGCCACTGCTACGCTGGCGGAGCAAGCTCAAGCGTGCCGCACAGGAGTGCGACCAGACACTGCGCCAGTGCAGGCAGCGATTGGAACAAGAAGAAGAAGTGAAACAAGTAGTACAGAGCTTTTCCTTTCCTAAGAGGGTTGCTCATACTGCTATGTCTTTTGTTTCGTCAATCTTTAGCAGCGGTAACGACGACAAGCTCAGAGGATCCAACGCCGTCAGGCGATTCGAGCGCTTTGCACATGGTGCGACCGAGTTCTTGAGGTATGTGGAGTTTGGAGGCACACCATGCAGATACATGTTCTCCGTGCCTCTTATTCGCCATCTTCTTTCTGGCAAAGGAACAAAGTATTGCTTTGTTCATGGGGGCCAACATGTCTCACTTATTTTACAGCCCTTTAGTCTACCCAACAATGGGATGGGGGCGAGCTTGGTATTCTTACTTGAAGATGGCAATATGCCACAGAATAATTTCCATCTTTCCCTTAGCCTACGGCTCTCTGAGAGTACTGACATAGTCAGGGTTGTTGTCAGATGCCTGAAGCTGTTCATACCGTACTTGAGCTCAATAGTCGAGACTGTGAAGACAAAGCTGACCCAGATGCTAACGCATGACTTGTGCTGGGTGTTCGATGCTTATTTAGTTTATGGCTCTGATGAACAACAGAACAGACTTCAAACCATGTGTTCAAAATGGTATCGACCAAACACATTTTGTTGTCAACAACAAGACCATCCCAAAGTTCAGAGCTCGTCTTCAAAATCATTGCCATGTGACATATACTTGGAACCAGTTTTCCAATTGTATTTGCTAGGACATGTTACACTGTCAGTTGGGAGCAATAGGCAGAGCACAGTCATGAATGGCGAAAGCCAAACAAGCCCCACGAGAGACTTTCTATATCTAAAAATTGGAGCACACTACTCGCCTCATGCCTCTTTGGAAGATTTGTCACCCACTGTCGGGGCTTCAGTATTAGAGATAATCAACGATGAAGCCAAACAATGTGGCATGTATGCAAACATTTCCTTTGAACAGCTGGGCGAGATCACGATGCCAAAAGCAGTAGACTGCCTTAGTAGTAATGTGGAAGCTACCTCATATCAGATGTTGTCGAAGTCCAAGCATGGAAGGGCGTACCTTTGGGTCGAGAAGACCTCATGGAGAGCAACTACTAGGAAGGACAAATTTCGAAAACACCGTAAGCAACGACTGGACAAGAAGGTTCCAGTTCAGCGATGGACAATTGCTAACAATGAGTTCATTATTAGGTCGTGGATTGCGCACACACCTGCCCAGCTGCAGGGCTCGGTCGTCGACTATTTGATTCGGAAACAAAAGCGATCCACACTACCATTATTAGTGAAAACTAATGCCTGCATCCATGATTGCCCACTCATGATGTTGTCTTTGCAAGATCACAGTTATTTGGCAAGCAAGCTCAAGATGTCCAGCACATGAAACCCCTGAAGGATTTCCACTTGCTTGTACTACCTCTATGTGTGCATAAAAAGGTTCAACTATTGGTGTGCATTGCAAATATAAGATTATCTAGGCTTGGCCTATAAATGCAATACTGGATTACAAATTATAAGACATTTTGGTATTTCTAAATATATTATTTTATTATATATCCAGAATTCTAGATAGAGAATGACGCCTAGACAGATGCTCAAGGCGTTCTAGTAGCACCCTTGTACCTAAGTTTAATCCCCGTTTGCTGGGTGCAGGTAAAAAAAATCCCCTTGCCTGTCCCGCGCGTTCCAGTGTACATGTCTAAGGACCTGCCTACTAACAAGACAACGACACCACTATATTTGGGCGAGTTATGGGTTTGGAGATTTTCTCAACGTGCTCCAAGGGCATCTTCCCCTGCAACCCGAGTTTTTTTGTATATATGTATCCAGACTTAATGTGTAACATGACATTTCTTGGTCCTTTTCCACGATTGTTCCCGATACGTGGCTGGTTTCTCATGGGGCCCATCCACACATGTAAGTAATGTGAACATACATTGCTGAGCAATTATTATCTAAAAAAAATTGCTGAGCAAACGGAGGGTTTCATGAGAGGTTATGCTGATCATCTAATTGAAACAGTACTACAAAGGACATACTGCCCAAACAATCACCGAGGCGGTCATGAAATTCAACCACCTCATAAAATGCCAAACGATTAACGGAAGCAGATCTTTTATTTACAGATGCACTACAAATAACCGCCTTGGAAAATCTATCTATGAAGGCGGTCGTTTTATTAGATTTTTCTTAACTTTTTTTTTTTTGCGCAACAGATTTTTCTTAACTATGTTTTCGTAGTACACCAATTTGATTTCAGAAATCTTTGTAAATCCCTTTATATTTTTTTGTCCAAGTAGAGATATAACAGGCAGTGCACCGGGGCCCACATGGCGGCCTGGGCGGAGCCTGCGGTGGGGGAGGGGGCCGCCGGCGGCGGCGGCGCGTGGGCGGCGGTGGGGGCGGTGCGGACTGGCGGCGGCGCGTGGTCCGCGGCGGGGCGGCTTGGCGGCGGCGCGCAGGCGAGGTGGACGGCGGCGCAGGAGATAGATAGATAGATAGGGATGACCCTATTCTTTTCTTGATTGATCTGAGTACATGGGGGCCTTTATTTATAGTCGTGACGAGACTTAACCCCTAAGCAACATGCGATTGTGTAATCTGACGCTTCCTATTTTATTTTATCTCTATTTTTCTAATTTGTTTAGATGACGTAGCAATCTCCGTAGATGGCGGCAGTGGCGGAGAGGGGCGCCCCACCCTCCTGGCGCGCACGCGGCCAGTCCTTGGGCCTGCGAGGCGCGGTCCGATACGATGGTGGTGACGTTGCTCCCTCGTTGGGTCGTCCAATTGGCCCAATTTCCTGCCAATTCGTTGGTCCGGCGTTGCACCTGTTATAGCACTCCCCCTTTCCCCGATCGGCGCATCCTCGTGATGAAATTGAGGTAAGTTGTGGACGCCGTTGTTGGTAGACGTTGTTGGTAGATGTTGTTGGTGACCTATATCTCACTTTAGCGGGTGAGTGCGGTTTGTGTGAGGAATACCCGACAGCTGGTTTGCAATCGATTATAATCGCCATCGTTCTTGGAGAGTGAATACTTGATCGAGACAGCGGCATGGTCGCCAATAATATCTCTTGTGCGAGTTGGTTATGTTCACTCATGTTGGTTTAATGATTATTCAATCAATGCGGTTGCTTAATGTTGATTGCTTCTACCATAAAAATGTGAGTAGCTGCAGGTGCTAATGTAGTAATGGCAGGTTCCAACTTAATTGGATAAGCTAGAGAGTCCTTTGTCACTAAATGAATATTAATAAGCTCATTTTTGGCAAACAAAGGAGTCAGCTACCCCACTATAAAGCCTGGCATCCACCAAAGAGTCTTTATTTTCTTTTAGTCGGGTAAGTCTTGCTGAGTACAAAGTACTCAGGGTGCAATTCCCAATGTTGTTTGTTGTTGGTTGAAGAACTACCACGGTGGTGACACGGTGGACTTATATCCCACTACGGGAGTAATAGACTTCGGGCAAGTCAACTCTTATATCTCATCTACATGCTTTTGATGGAGTCGTCCCTGAGCTGGCACTATATTTAATTACTTAGGTGTGAGTGCATTTGCAAAGAAAAACCTCTTCCGCTATTTATTTGAAAATCCTGAGTTGTAAAATATTATATTTGTAATGTGTGGTGTAATTCTAAAATGTTGTAAAGAGTAACTTAAGTGAATGGGAACTGCTGAACTTTGTGATCCAGGTGTGACTTTGAGAAAGTTCGAGATCTTTCGGGATTTCGCGGACTACCGGACTGGTATAATTGCAGTTTACTACTTAAGCTGCCACGGTGGCTTGATTATTGAACAGTAATTATATTAGTTGGTCGGTTCTGTTACAGATGGCATCAGCTCCATAGTTCAGCACTTACTGTTCACTTGAGTGTATAAAAACAAAAGGATTTGTTTTACAAAACTATTTGCCAACTTGTAGATATATAGGTGTTTGAAAAACTGTGAGTTCAAAACTAAAGTGTGCCAGTGGTCATGTCCTATATGCCCAGTTAAGGATTACTCGGTGGCTATCTAACAGGCTAACTTTGGGTATTGCATCATATTTTCTTTTGTCGCACTCATACACGACGGATATGTTTGGGGGCCATTCACTTGAATGGTTATGCTTGGTTTCATACTCCTCTACGCTCTGGTAAGTCGGTCCAACGCCAAGGTAAGTGTGAGTTGTGAGAGCATGATTGGATACACTGCCGATCTAGGGGAGTGCTTATATGGCACCGGGTTATTTACATGTTCCACACATGTTTATAAGAAAGTGTCCCATGTGTGGGATGTCGTCTTCTGACGGTGATTGGTTAGCGTGCACCTACATAGAGGAATATCGAGGATATTCCTGTGTGGAGAAGGGTGTTGAATAGGAGTTGTTTGTATTCGGAGCTTTAACCTTATTCCTAAGGTGCCGAGTTTTTACGTCGCTTGCATTCATGTGGGATTTTGGGCTGAAATGAAATCTTCTGCAGGTACACTAACCACGCAAGTTCGTATAGTTCGACTAGTTTCCGTTATATGAGAGTCGTATATATGCCACCGCTTAAAACACTAGAATCTATTGTTTTCTAAGTTTGTGAGGACGTACGGAACGTGCATGCATCATGTTACATGATCATTTCATGGGTGCAACACTATTTCTTTCCTTATAAATAAATAATTCTTTTTCGATAAAAATTGACCAATATAACCTTCGTCTCATGAGAGTTGTAATTCGGTTGTACAAAAGGCACGATTGAAGCACATCAAACCCAAGTCAACCAAAGCAGAAGCTCTACAACATCAGCTTGCCACTTGTCAGCCATATGGAATCAAGCAGTTTCTGACGGAATTTGGAATGCCGTCTCTTTTATGAGGAGTTCTGCACTCTGTGGGTTATACCACGGGTAAAGAGCCTCGCTACCCGTGGAGTCAAGAGATGGAAGGTCAACGCCTGAGTTTACTCCGTGTCAAGGTTGTGATTCCCGCCAAGAGCAAGGATGAGTCACTTCGGTGTAGCCATCGCTTTATCGCTCGAGGCAGGAACCCTCAGGAAGGTGCGAATATGGTTGCTTATAGAGCTCTTAGGGAATTGCTTAAGAGATGTCCAGATAGAGTTACTCGTGCCACTGCGAGTGTTTTCCAAGGGTGACCCATACCATGTTGTGTGGTGCCGGATTAGTGAGACTGCACTTGTTGGTAGTACGGATAAGGCTGAGAATAGTAATGGTATTGCTAGCAGTGCGATGTTTGCCGTGATTAAGAGCTACTCTTGTTTTGAGAGTGCATTGGGACCTCTTAATCATGAGTATGTTTATGTCACCACTAAGCAACAGTAGATGATGAAGGTATACGAAGAGAACAGAAAGAGGGTGACTATGTTGCTTGCGTAAATAACGCTTTCCAAGGAATGGGCTACGCAACAAAAGAATGTTGCCATGCATGAAGCCTTTTTAGTGCAAAGTCAGTTCTAGAATATACTTGCCCTACCTGGTCAGCGGCAGCAAGCCTTGGTACAGTCGTGCAACATTGGAATGAATTTTGGAACGAGAAATATCGCTTGGGAAATCGGGTGATCGTGTTGGACGTTATCGATACAGCTTTACAAGGAGATCCATAGTGGGTCTACAATTAGTTTCAACTCAATCCTCCTAGAAAGAGTGGTCAAGAAAAAGTTCAACATGTTTATGTTCAGCTTCACCATATTCCTCTCGGAACAACTAAGAGAGTACCTAGGGTCATCTCCGCTTATGAGGGCTCCGCAACAAAACAGGAATTGGTGGCAATACCTCAGCAATGCCAGACATGGAGAATGAAGAAGTTGAAGATACATGTTATGTGGAGAACATGGACCCGCAACCTGAGAAGTAGTCTGTGTGATGCTTGCTAGTAGAGTTACTTGCTTCCTTTTTGTGGACCTTTATGTTATGGCATGTATCCATGCGTTGTGGGTGCCATGATATGTTGGTCTGTAGAATTGTATGATGTGATGTGTTGGTTGACGGATTTGTTCTAGAATAGCCACTATGAATGAGTAGCATGTGGAGCTTATAGGTTTGGTTAGAACGTTGTTGTGGTTTAAGAAAAATGTTCAACTCTCGTCCTTGTAAATTCGCTTCCCTTGTTATCCGTCCATGATGGTATGTCGACGTTGGTTCCTTGTTGTCACATACCTAGACCAGTTTTAAGCGAATCATGCTATCCATCATACCTGTGGGAACAGCATGACCTTAGTGTGTGGTTTATGCCATGTTTGTTCCATACATACCCCTTGGTATCCTCAAAATTTTAATGACGATTCTTTTTACCTTGCCTTGTGCCCAAAGCCGTTGGTACAAGATGTTCTCCAATATATCTTATCCTCCGGCAAATCATACCATTGGTCGTGGATTCGGTAATGTCGTCCCGATTGAAGTTTGCAGTGCCGCGATGGAACCTAGGACCCCCTGTGAATTGATCAGCACATGGTTGGGATACTAGGAGACGTGCCAGCATTGTGATTACCAATCGTAGTATGTTACCTTAACTACACTAGTGTAATATTCTACCATGTTACCATCTTACAACCTCCCTTGAATGTTGCAAGATGTATCTTTCAAAAGAATCCACATACCTATTGTAGCGTTATCAAAAGCCTGATAATGCTTTGATCAATGGGGTGATCCTTCCTCCCATCTTATCCAAAGTTAGAATGTTTCCTTGCACATTCTCTTCGATTGATTGTTTATATGCTTGTGCACGTGCTTAGATCACGATAGTAGATCGTTGATAAAATAGTCTCATCGGTATGGCTCGTGCGAATAGAAAGCTTAACTCCATGCTCAAATTGTTTAGTCGCTTTCTCGCTGATCCTTGAGCACTAGACCTATTGGTTTGCTAATCCTTGGATTGGCAGCTAACTTCAATTTCGTGATGATTGTCTAACTAAGCGAGTTTTCTTAATAAACCTAGTATTGGGAAACCGTTTCGATAAGTATAAGTATGCCATGAAGACGGTGTTCTATGTATCAATTCCTTGTTTTTCCTCATTATCCTCTAACTCTGCGACCCTCTTTGTTGGTCGTTCACTTCTTGTCTTGCACATGATGCCTATTCGTG
Organism: Themeda triandra; assembly: GCA_018135685.1. NCBI lineage: Eukaryota > Viridiplantae > Streptophyta > Magnoliopsida > Poales > Poaceae > Themeda > Themeda triandra. The sequence goes on along the minus strand of JAENPR010001098.1, from coordinate 54,370 downwards.
TAAGAATACTCCATCTCATGTAAAGCTGCATCTCGAACATAAGATCCGTGATGGTGGTTTGAGGAATAACCAATGATGCCGTGCCAAACCGAGAGCTCCCAGTGGGCGGCCGACACATGGTTGAGCTATTCGGTACGCGCAGAGATCATGGGTAACCTCGATCTCTTACGGAGATTTCCTCGATGTGTAATTTTGTGAGACCCTACCTTGATTATCGTCGATATCCATTGGTCATCTTATGGTAATGTTGACCATAAAGCCTTTCCCTGAAGTGTTCATAAGATGATTTGTGAAGAATAGGTCACTAACATTAACCTTGTCTTGACTACGAGGGATAGTAGGCCGATAGACTACCAAGTGTTTCCCCTGGAGTCACCTTATCTCTTGTAGAATGTGTGCTCCTCTATAGTTCGTGTAGAGTATACGATGTGTTTTGATGCATGTTTGAGAGGTGTTTTGGGATGAACAATCACGTGTTCAATGTTGAGAGCTTTGGAGAGCGAAGTACGAGTACTATTTGTTGAGCTCTTGAAGGTGCCCAGTTGTTCCTTTGCTCATAGTGGAATCACTTCTGCCGACACAAGTGTCAGAGTAGTTGGAGCCGTCAGTGTGGATTTAAAGGGATATAAGATTTTGCTGATCAGCGGAATGAATTTCTACCCCATGGAACCCCTTATCCAGAAGTTGGAATTCTTTTAAGTGGGTTAATGTCCTATAAGGTACTCTTGCCATATGGGAATCAAAGGAGAAAACTCATCGAGTAAGGGCCTTTATTGAGATAATCGGACAAATGCCACATCCTTTGCCATCCATTTTGTGGTACTCAACTGTCAACCGTCCATCTACAAGAAGCCAATGTGTCCTGGGGATAAGATGAAGTCTCTACACATAATTGGATGTTTGAAGTACTAGTGGATTTGCGCCTGAATGAGGTTCAGGTAGTCAGTACGCACGAATCTGTCATGCATTGGGTATGCATGGCATGAGTAATTTGGTACGACCTTGGGTTCGTAAATTATGGACCTTACGTGTCGTTCAAGCATTGTTGGGACGTGCATGTTGGCTCAATATGGGGACCCTTTTGGATAAGGCTTGTCACGAGTATGGTTGGAAGGGTACTTTTGGTATACCCAGAGTGGTGAATCCCTAATCCGAGAATATGTATTGTATGCAAGAAGATGCTACCTGAAGATGCTCGCTAGATGATTCGCTTAGCTTGTCAGAACTGCTTAATGGAATAAGGAAATTTGTGGGTTTCGATGAGTCAAGGAGTCCGTGACCTAAGAACTTTGACTTCTACATGAGAAGATTCGGATACCTTGGACCGAGGAATTTTGATTTCTACATGTAAGAGTTAAATATTTTTGATCAAAATGATTCCTATTGGCATATTAATAGTCGGTGTTCCTATGAAGGGCTGTGCTGATAATGAATATGTGCGGACAAAGTCCTATGTTGCCATCTCGGAAGAGAGTCATGTGGTTTCTGTTTTGCGGAAGCTACGCTCCGCTTCTTAGTGGTAAACATAATGGATTTTTGAAGCACCATTTGATGTATTTGATGATGCGAATAGCAGATTTCCTCTCAAGTACCCCTCGACAAATTTCCTATTGGGTTTTTTTTAGATAATGAAATTTCCTATTGGGTAGTTGATTGGTCATACTACATGATGAACTACTCTAATGGGATGTTATCTCTGGATCTATGTGAATGCTTATCATACTATCCTTTGTCATCTTCATGCTTAAGATTGACATAGTAATGGTAGCATTACCTTAAAAGAAGACATGTTTGTTGCAAACCATGATTGAAGATGCTCGCTGGGAGCGAGTATAAATTTACCGACAAGATAGAGCTGAACCCAAATTGCTTCATTTATTTCGACATCGCCTGCCCATGAAGCTTCGACACCACTATCTGGACTGAATGTTCTGTAAGTTACAAGGAGTAGGTCAATTGGTGTAGTAATTGGGATTCATTCAAGGTTACCAGTGTATGGTATGCCTTTTGAGTGGATTGTGACCTTATCAAGTCTCCAACACCATAACCCGAGCAAAACAAGAGTGTTTTGGATGAAATGGTAACATATCTGAGGAACACGACATCGGAGCCGGCAAGTTATACTCGGAGATGTATTGGATCGTAGGCATTGAGATTATATAACTCGGAAATTGAGTCGCTTGGACGTGCCAAGTATTGAGGAATGTTATAAGAAACATGATGTCAGTGGTAAAGCATGAGCTATCGCTATGAGTGGTGTCGTTTTTCAAAAACTAATCTACTTCCACCAAATCTCGGGATGAGATTTCTTTTAAGGGGGTTAGAGCTGTAACATTCTGGATGTTAATCATTAATTAACTCTACAAATCATGAGCATAATCATATCTTTAGCATTTAATCATCATCTTGACATGATTGCTTGATGTTTGTCTGCACTCTGTTTGACTTAGTCTATACGTGTGATTGTTGGCTTGAACTAGAAGTAGTAGCTACGTTGCTTATCTCAAGTTGGACCTTTAATAAAGTTCGAAGAGGAGAACATTTCGAGAAAACTTTATGTTTTGACTTTTTCATGAAAATGCCTAGAAGATGCTCGAAACGAGTGACGAAGTTGTTAGGTTTTATGACGTCGGCCGATTGGCATGCCGCGTTCTCCGAATTCCATGAAACAACTTTAGTTGGCCCAAATAGGAAAGATATAGCTAACCCATTGGGGCACAACATGCCAAAAGTTGGGATCAATTCGGTCGAGATTGGCCATCCGATTTCAAGAAAACCCGAGCCTAGGTTGACCGTCATTAGTATGTTGACATTGACATGTTGGCACTCCATTATCTCTTAATCCGTAGCTCAAATGGGAAAAGTATCTTAACAAAAAATGGAAAGTGTTGTCTGGTGAATAAAAGTTGTTTTTGGACCTCGGCCCAGTTCGGCCCAGAAGCGGCCCAAATTGGCGCCCAAAGTCGGTCCTATCGCTGACCGCCACGTGCTCGACAGAATGCCGACGTGAGCCCTCGCATGCACGCCACCGCCGCGCCCACGCGTCCTCGCTCGCCCTGCCGCCGCGTGTCAGGCGCCCTTGGGCATAGGGGGACGGGGTCCCGGTCCTCCCCATTCACTCCACCTTCCTTGTCCCTCACTCATCCCCCTCTCGCTCTCCTTCCACCGTGTCCCGACGCCGCCACTGCACCGTGCTCGCCATAGCCGGCCGCGGAGCTTGCTCTGCTCGTGTCGCCTTCCAGCACCACCGCCCGTCTCAGCTCACGCTCGAGTTCGCCGCCGCCTCGTGCTTGCGTAGCCACGGTGCATGGCCGCCATCACCGACCGCGCCCGCATCGCTCTGCCACGGGAGCCGGCCATACGCCGCCACCGCGGTGCTATTCACAGTGGGCCTCTTCGTCCTCGTCGCTGCACCGAGCCGCCGTCGCCTCGGCATCGCGGAGCACTTGCTCGCCTCGCTTCACGCCATCACCGTCGGCGCTGCCTTTCCCGCGTGGCACTGCCGCCGTGGATGCCCCAGCCCTCACGGCCAGGCCGGTACGGGCCGCCTCCTGCCGAGCCGTGAGTGCCGGCAATTGCGCAGGGAGCCTCTGGTGCTCCGCCGCCCGTCGACGGGACCGGAGGACGTCCGTCGGGGCCGGGCCCCCGAGCTCCGCCGCCTCCTCTGTTCCCTACCGCGAGAAGGGCTTCGATCTAGAATTAGGTAAAGGGTAAGGTCCTAGGTGCAAAGTGCGCAGACTCAGGAAACTTCAGATCCGGCCTTGGTTAGTTGTTGGAAACCGTAGGGGCCTTCCTGCAAAGTGCCTGTCTTATCTGATTTAAGAAATAGATTTCCAGAAATTAGATTAAGGCTTTAGAAATTCATAGAGGAAGCTAGGGTTGTCCAAATCCGACGGTTCAAGTTCCTAGATTTATCTTATGAGATGCCCTATGCATAGAAAATATGACATGCTCTGTTTGTGATACTTTTGTATTGAGTTTAGAATTAATTATTGAAATGCCTTTAATCTTTGGAAATTCATAGTAAATCATAGGTTGCTCTGAAAAATGTGGTTCTTATTGTGTTAGTCTTGTATTGCCATGCCCTATCCATGATAAATATATCATGCTTACTTTCTATGGGAAGAATTAGAGTTGTAGTTCAAGTGGTCCAATTGCATGATTCGTGAGATAATTCATAAATGATTTATAGAGGCCTAGTTTAGTATTGATACTTTTTGTAGGCTCATTATATGCTGTGATGTAGCTCTGCATGTGCTTGATTTCATGATTGGAGCAAGTTGGTAGTACAAAGTATTTATAGGTCCTTGATTTGGTGTTGCCATGTCATTTTTGTGTAGGCCAGTAGGATCATCCAAATGGGGTGAAACTTGGGTGATACTCTGGCATTGCCATATTTCATCCACTATAATTTTTATAGGATTTTATGATGTGTTTAGCTATGGGTTGCTGTTCAACTCAAATGTGATTAATTTAGAGTCGATTCCAAGATGCCATGCCTAATTAACCTAACGATAGGTTGGTATTCTGGGAAACATGTCAATACATGATTGGTTTGTAATTAGTATATGGGTCTACTGTTGAAATTTGGTGGTCATTGGATGATTAGTCTAGGAGCTATGGCTCGTGCAACTTGGTTAGGAAGGTTGTTTGATTGCTGTTTGGTCAGAACCAGATCCAGTGTTGTATGTTTTAGGACCAGTTAAGTTAGGAATCATGTTATAGTGTCTTGAGATGATTGATGGGCAATTTGATAAGCTTTCTAGATTGTCCTCATTCATGTTCATTGGGTGTATAGAACTCCAGTTATGATTTTATTATTGGACTGCCAATTATATATCTATAATTGGTTGTGAAGCTCGGTTGTGTGAAGTTGTGTATAGAACTTGATGATGATGACTCGTAGTGATTAGGATATTGAGTGTGTCTTGATGATTAAGTTAGGTTGGTTATGCCTAGGTTTAAGTCTTTGGCTTTACTGGCTTGTTTGCTAGTGATAAGTGTGGCAGATTAATGGGTTATTCGCCCATGAACAGCTATCATCCTTGATCATTCATGATCATGCATATACCGATGAACACGCACTCATGCATATGCATACACATCATTCTAGGATCATGTGTAGAGCATTCGTCATGAAGTCGAGGATCCAGAAGGACAAGTCGCGAACGGAGATCCGCACGTGAAGTGATCAAGAACCAGGAACCCGACGTGGAGTAGTCGTGTACCTGGAGCTTCAATCTGATCTTCTAACTAAGGCAAGCCCCGGAGCATCCCTCCAACAGTTTGCAAATGTTTTACCTTGCGTCCTTTTATTCTTTATGATGCATTAAGTTATAGGCGTTGATTGGAACCGTAGTTGCATCAGGACTACCTTGCCACCAGAAATATCCTACTTTACGTACAGGATCGACTACATGCTTAGGCCAGCTCTATTAATCGGTAGAAGCGGGATGATCGACCATTGTCCACGATGATAGGTGGATACTACCCCTTTTGGATTGAGGATAGTGAGATGTTGGATATGAACATAACCATGTGGCCTTCTAAATCATCTCTAAAGAAATATGGCTTTGTACATCCTCGATCATGTTGAACAATGCCTCACAGATAGCTGGAAAAGGGCGTGTGGGGCCTATTCCGCGAAGCCAAGAATCTACTTGGGTCGGGTTTCAACTGCCATGTGTCCATGCCGGCGATGGGGGTGGGTGTAACAAGGGCCCGGTTGGTGAGTCCTTATGATGGGGCGATGTCATTTGATGGGCACGCTTACCTGTTGGCTGCCGGGAGTTTCCTTGGTCATGGTGGTGGTATGTTGATCCCGCGTCTTTTCCCGAGTAGATCATGGTGACCTATATCTCACTTTAGCGGGTGAGTGCGGTTTGTGTGAGGAATACCCGCCAGCTGGTTTGCAATCGATTATAATCGCCATCGTTCCTGGACAGTGAATACTTGATCGAGACAGCGGCATGGTCGCCAATAATATCTCTTGTGCGAGCTGGTTATGTTCACTAATGTTGGTTTAATGATTACTCAATCAATGCGGTTGCTTAATGTTGATTGCTTCTACCATAAAAATGTGAGTAGCTGCAGGTGCTAATGTAGTAATGGCAGGTTCCAACTTAATTGGATAAGCTAGAGAGTCCTTTGTCACTAAATGAATATTAATAAGCTCATCTTTTGGCAAACAAAGGAGTCAGCTACCCCACTATAAAGCCTGGCATCCACCAAAGAGTCTTTATTTTCTTTTAGTCGGGTAAGTCTTGATGAGTACAAAGTACTCAGGGTGCAATTCCCAATGTTGTTTGTTGTAGGTTGAAGAACTATCACGGTGGTGACACGGTGGACTTATATCCCACTACAGGAGTAATAGACTTCGGGCAAGTCAACTCTTATATCTCATCTACATGCTTTTGATGGAGTCGACCCTGGGCTGGCACTATATTTAATTACTTAGGTGTGAGTGCATTTGCAAAGAAAAACCTCTTCCGCTGTTTATTTGAAAATCCTGAGTTGTAAAATATTATATTTGCAACGTGTGGTGTAATTCTAAAATGTTGTAAAGAGTAACTTAAGTGAATGGGAACTGCTGAACTTTGTGATCTGGGTGTGACTTTGAGAAAGTTTGAGATCTTTCGGGATTTCGCGGACTACCGGACTGGTATAATTGCGGTTTACTACTTAAGCTGCCACGGTGGCTTGATTAGTGAACAGTAATTATATTAGTTGGTCGGTTCTGTTACATTGCCTGCGTAAAGAATAAGTGATGTAATAAGTACAACTCCGCTGCAAAATTTCGGCAGCACCTCCCCTACACGGGGAGGTTCCAAAACCTGCAAAACACATGGCACAAAGGCCAAACATGGCACGAAGGCCAACAACCACCAAACATGGGCACGAAGGCCAACAACCACCAAACATGGGCACGAAGGCCAACTGACGCGACAAGCTAAAGCGACAGGCAATGTACTCACCTGACCAGGTCCAGGAAGAGGCAGTACACCAGGCAGTGGAACTACCGGTGGTGGAGCATAGATCGAGGCAGGAGGCTCCTCCATTCCTGGGATCTGGGCCGCGAAGTGTCCTGACACCGTGGCCAACTGACGCTGGTAGTGCGCCGTCAGCGCCACCACCTGCTCCTGATGGGCCCGATCCCGCTCTGCCATCCTCGCGTCAATCCTCGCCTCAATGGCCGCCTCCCGCTGCTCCTCCCTGGCCCTCATCTCCTCGATCGTGGCCTGCAATATTACACCAGCACGATTGATGTTATTTGAAGGCAAGCTACATCATGAAGGCAAGCTACATCATGAAACTCCACTTACCTGAAGACTGGAGATCATCTGCGCGCTGCTCGGCTGCCGAGGCGCTATGGGGATCTGCGATCCGCCCCCACTTTCCTGGTCTCTCCTGCGGATCTCGGTCAGCGTCTCAACAGAGGTCGGGTCGATGGCACTGTTGGCCAAGTAGTACCGGCCGTGCTGCTTCCCTCCTCCAATCCTCATCAGGAGGTCAATGTCCAGGGGCGCGGTGGCGGGGTCGTAGGTGTCGCCATGTTTTGCTCGAGCTGCGGCGGTGTACTTGGTGAGCTTGTCGTAGACCGCCGGGCTGGTGTACTTCTCTGGCCCGTGCGACGAGCTGTACATGGTGGTGGGCACTTTCGCTTTGCCGATGTGAGCAAGCGCGAACCCCGTGAACTCGTTGATTTGCTCACCACCATGCGACACCGACTGCGAGGAAAACACAAACATGGTTACAAGTGGACAATCCGAAAGAGACACCGTCGCAGATATACACTGATCCGCATACCAAAGATCGCGAATCTCTTTCAGACGGGAGACGCCTAACTCGGTTACGCAATGTACTTACAACAACTATAAGACACAGAGGTGATTTATACCAAGGGTGGCAGCGCAGAGGCGGGTAGCGGGCCGGAGGAGAGTCGACGCGGTGCAGGAAGACCCGCAATGCCCAAGAAGAAGATCGCCATCACCGAGTACCTCCCACAGGTCCTCCTCCTACAAAAAGAGAAAAAAAGATTAGAAGCCACTCAAAATTTCGGCAGCACCTCCCCTGCACGGGGAGGTTCCGAAACCTGCAAAAAAAACATGGCAGAAGGCCAACAACCACCACGGCAAGAAGGCCGATAAGCATAGCAGCACGAAGGCCGATAAACACAGTGGCACGAAGGCCGACATCACAATGGCACGAAGGCCGTCAACACAGAAACAACACGATGGCCGACAACCCTAGAGCTTTACCTCTCCTCCGGCGACGCTTGAGGACGAACGTGGACGAACGGCGTGGACGAACGGCGTCGACGACGTGGACGGAACATGGACAGACGGCGTGGACCTTCTCCTCCTCCTCCTCTCTTCTCCTTCTTCTTCTTCCTCCCTTCACCTTCTTCTTCCTCCCTTCTCCTTCTTCTTCCTCCTCTTTCTCCCTTCTTCTTCCTCCTCTTTCTCCCTTCTTCCTCCTCTCCTCTCCTGCTGCCTTCTCTTCCTCCTCCTCCCTTCTCTTCCTCCTCCTCTCCTGCTGCCTTCTCTTCCTCCTCCTCCCTCCTTCTTCTTCTTCTTCTTCCTCCCTTCTTCTTATTCCTCCTCTTTCTCCTTTCTTTCTCTTCTCCTCGGCCGAGCTGGATGAAGTGGAATAAGTGGCGTATGTATATGTGGATGGATAGATGGATGGATGGATGGATGGATGCGTACTCCCAGGGTAGGAGTAGCATAAGTGCGTATCTCCAGGGTAGAGACAGCACAATATATGGGGAATGCGTACTCCCAAGGTAGGAGCAGCATAGGTGCGTATCTCCAGGGTAGAGATAGCACAATATGTGGTGGATATGGATCTATATGTGGGTGGTACTTCTAGAGACAGAAGTAGCACAGAATGAAAGTAGTATTTATAAAATGGGTGCATGCTTTTGAGGACAGAAGTAGCGTAGATCAATGGATGAAGAGCACATAGTATTGACTTCAACTGCATGACTAATTCCTTATGGGTCCACAGCATAACCACACTCAATGCCTAAAAAGACTACACTCAATGCCTACAAAATGATCTATATAAATAGATGGGTTTTCCTAATCTAGTAAGCATGAATATATGGCTGTGGTAGGAATTTAAACTCTCATCATAAAGGAACTCATCATGCAAGAATTTAATATTTTCACAGATAATTCTCCAGAACTCTAGTATCTCTTGGAACAAGATGGACAACAGTTCAAAACTTTCCCATATCATACCCGTCAACCACCTAGACTTAGATCAAGTGTTTGCTACCCAAAAGTTTTAGGTTCAGAGCAAACTTCAAATCTAAACAGTTGTGTCCAAAACTCGGGAGAGTGCAAGGTTGAAAACTAGGTACTTGAAAGGAATTACGGCAGAGCAACTATTCATTATCTCCATGTAGAGTTTATTCTAGGGACTTCTTTTGAGATAGATTGCAAGAGCTCTCCAAAAGTAGAAAAAGATAAATAAGGAAATCTTTCTGGGTTTCTATGGTTATGCATCTTTTTTAGTTGTTTTAACAAAGCACACTCTAACAAAGCATAAATAGATAAGTTGGAAACACTTAGCTTGGTACATGGGGGATGCTCTCCCACAAGCTAGATGCTTGACATAGTTTGCTTGATGTTGCCGACAGGCAATGAAGACGTTCTAGTCCTCTTGGAGTGTCGTAGATAGTTGCTGTTGGAGACAGTGTTCAAGTGTCGCGGGCAGCACTCTGACAGGGGACTGGATGTCCTTCTGCCTGTTAGCTCTTCTTGATCCTTGATGTTCTGTGAAGCTCAAATAGACAACAAAGCTTGTGGAACTAATTAAGCGTTAGTGATAAAACTTGTGAGCCTTGGTTGTCTAGAACTTTCCTAACTTAAACTTATTCTAACAGGATCTCAAGAAATATTTTTATCGTTTTATTTTTAAGGAATGCAGACAGGGAAAGGTAATATGCTGAGAAATTATTTTTGTGCCACCACAGTGAATGATTATCCACATGGGGCTTTAACGATTTTCTGGATGCAAATGCACAACATCTTTATTTTCTTTTCTAATGCAGAGATAAAAATGCAACGATGCAACTAAGATGCAAGTAAGGAATTAAATATGCTAAGGTAAAGAAATACAATGCTGAAAAGTAATGTTGATAAATACCAAGTTACCTCTTGGCGCGGCGTTCGGTGGTTTTAAGTCCTCCGAACAGGACTCATGTTCGCTCGTTTGTCAAGGGGCGCATTGGCTGGCGCCTCTGATGACGTCGCCTCGTGTGTAGGAATTGATTCTGATTTTGCTTTTACCTTCCACACCTTCTTTGTTGGAGAGGGTGACCTTAAGGAGGAATCTTCTTGGGGCACTTGTTTTTCTTCTGCTGGTAGCACCTCTTCTTCTTCTGCAATGTTCTTCTCTTCTGGGTATCGATCTTCATATCTAGACACTTCTCCCTCATAGTCAGCCCATCCATCTCGTAGTGATGTTCTTCTTGTTCTGGCGACGGGTACGCTGCCTTCTCCTTGCTCTGTTCTTCTTGGGCTCCTCAGTGATTATATAATTATTGTTGAAGTAGCGGCGTAGCTTCTCAGTGGGAAAGTGGAAATGGATCTCTCCTGTCCCAATATAGATGATAGCTCTGGTGGTATTCAGGAATGGTCTTCCTAGGATGATTGGAGGTCGTAGTCATCTCCCATATCGACGACTAGGAAGTCTGTGGGGATATAATGGTCATCTATCTGGATGAGGACATCCTTCACTTCTCCTTCGACGAAGCGGAATGTCTGATCTGCCATTTGTAGCTGTGCATAGATGGGCTCCAAAGGCATAGTGCCATATAGATATTCATAGGTTATCTTGGCCATAATGTTGACGCCCGATCCGGTGTCACAAACAGCTTTATTGAAAGAGCTTCTGTTGACGGAGCATTGAATGATTGGGACACCTGGGTCATCTTTCTTGATCAGACGTGGGGACCTAAGCAGGTGGTCATGCTCCTTGTGGACTGCAGTGACCATCCTCACTGTCTCCGTCTTCTTGGTCTTCTTATCCTTGGTCTTGTTCTTCTTAGCTGGATTCTTCTTCTTCTCATTGTTCTGTGATGAGGGTGTCTTTGGGAACTGCAGACTGTTCTTGAAGAAGAAGGTTTCTCTCTTTCCCTTGATGTTGAAGATGATCTTGGCAGTGTTGGCATACATAATAGCTCCAGCAGTGTTCAAGAATGGTTGTCCCAGAATGATGGGGGACCTTTCGTCACTGCCTGTATCCACTACCACGAAGTCTGCAGGAACATACGAGTTGCCCACTCGTACACATATGTCTTCAAGTATTCCCAAGGGAACACGGAGTGACTGATCTGCAAGCTGCAAGCACATGGTTGTGTATGCTAGGGGACATCTGAATAGCTTCTCGTATATCACTCTTGGCATGATGTTGATGCTTGCACCGAAATCACAGATCGCCTCATTGAAGTTGGTACTTCCAATGGAGATCAGAATAACTGGTCTCCCTGGATCACCCTTCTTGATTGGCAGAGTTGAATCAATCCATGACCCTTTTGATGGGTTACTCCAGCTACTTTCTCGCATTGAATATATCAACAAGATTTGCGGTTTCGAGCTCTTCCTATTTGTCCCGCCCGGTTTACCTTGGCCGGCGGAGGGAGCAAAGTTGGCAAGCTGTTGTACCTGAGACTCTAGCATTTTGTTGAACCTGAGCTGATTCTTGATGGCATTGGAAAAGTCATCCATTCTGTTGCTGATTGTCTCTAGGGCCTTGTCATTTGATGCCAGCTTCTTGGACAAGTTGTCCATCAACTTGCCTTGATTCAGCACTAACTCTCTCAAAGGCGGCTGGTTGTAATTATTGTAGGAGGAGTTGTTACCTTGGTAGTTGCCTGAATAATTGCCTGAGTAGTTAGGCCTCTGCTGTTGATTCCAACATTGATTCTGCTGAGGACAATAGTAATTGTTGTTGTTGTTGTTGTTGTTGTTGTTGAGGTAGTTCATGTCCTCCTTCAGCTCTGAGCAGTTAGCACCTGTGTGCCCAGTCTCTCCACACTCTTCACATGTCATGCGAGCATCATATATATGCATGACTTCTTTCTTCTCCGTGGCTCTCTCATCGAGCCTCTTCATTAGCAGATCCATTTTGGCAGACAGCATGTCTACCTCCTTCAGCTGGTGCATTCCTCCACCTCTCTTACAGGTCTGAGTTCTTTCTTGACTCCAACCTTGGTTGGATGCCATCTTCTCCACAAGAGCTGTGGCTTGAGGAATAGTGAGTGATAAGAATGCACCTCCAGCAGCAGCATCCATCGTCTCACGCGTGCTGTTGCTGAGCCCATGGTAGAATGTCTACATAAGCAGCCAATTCTCCATGCCATGATGAGGACATTCGAGGATGTAATCCTGAAAGCGCTCCCAAGCTTCTGGGACAGTCTCATCATGTTGTTGCTTTAAAGCTTGATATCTTTCCACGAAGAGCATTTGTCTTGCCCATGGGAAAGAACTTCGCCAAGAAATTGGTGGAACATAGTGCCCACGTAGTATTCTTCTCCTTCGGCGTAGAACCACCGCTTTGCTCTCCCCAAGAGTGAGAATTGGAAGAGGCGAAGTAGTATAGCATCTCTCGGGGACATCCTTGATAGTGAATGTGCTACAAATCTCCGGAAGTGTTGGAGATGAGCACTAGCATCTTCATGGGCCTTCCCACGAACTAGCTTGCTTGCACCATATTGATCGGCGTAGGCTTGAGCTCAAAAGCTCTATCGATGTCCGCAGCGGTCCAAGATTTAATGTTGTCCGTATTGGGAGCCGAGAACTCACGGAGTGACTTGTTTGCCATGGCTTCAAACGCTGGTGTCAAGTCTCGAACGAAAGATCGACTTTCTGCTTCCGACAAACTTTCAAGTTGAGTTGCTGATGATGATTGATTGGTCTTCTTCAACTTACTTCTGGCCTTCCTGAATAAAGCTTCTGGATTGTCAATATAATTATCAGGAAGAGTAGTCTTTTTCATACATTACCCTGCATAAGATATAAGATAAACGAAAGACAAGGGTAAGGCTGTATGAGTAGAGAATTGTGACAGCGCTCAATCTGTAATGCTGCTCATTATCCATTGGCTTTCAACCTTCCCCGGCAACGGCGCCAAAAATGCTTGTTGATGTTTATTAAGTGCAACTGAAATAAGGAGGGTTCCGCAAGCGCAAAGAAAATATCATCGTAGCATTTTAACCAGGAGTAATCCAGGTATCGTTATTTATAATTTTACCACTGGGAAGGGAATGCACTGGATAATAAGTGATGAGCAATGCACATGCGATAATGGAGAGCTTAACCTTGTCTGTATCAATCATCTCATACAGGGTAAGTGTCACATAAAATATAGGAATGAATGGTAATTGACATAAGATAAATGAGAGCATTTAGCCACATAAAATGATAGTAACCATCTCAATTTAGCACTCTTAAGCTTATAACACTAGCATGGACTAGGACGATCTAGGGTATAATCCTATGTTATTCTAACTATAAAGTCAAAGCATACAATGATTAGTGCAAGAACATCTAGCAATCATGGCGGGAAAAGGTTACATCTATGCATAGTGATATTACCAGAGAAGACTAGAGACATAGCAATGACTTCAATGTAATAGGGGTATTCTGCTAGACCTATACTCGGGAGAAGGGCTACAAAGGACTCAACAGGACTGTCACTCCCGCGATCTACCTCATGATCCGGAATATAGGGTGCGATCGCAGACAAATACGGTCTAGGCACCACGCCTACACAATATTTACCACTCATCGATCGATCTAATGAGCAAGCACTATACGATCCTATGCATAAACATAATTCTAGTCCAACTATGCTAAACATATAATCAAAGTAAACTAAGAACGATATAATTGAGAACATAATCAAATAGAGCAAAGTCAATTCTGATATAATAGAATAGAATAAAGTACTATTCATAGTATCACGAACAATGATGAATATTACAAGAATGTAGAGGGGAATTACCAAGAACTCCGACAAATCCGGACTCCAAGCTAGGCTTGATTCCCTCTAGATCTATTCCTATGCAGCTATGCTACTAAACTATGGAGCTCTAATTGAGATGGTGGCTCTGGCTTCTCTGAATTCTCTCAGATGAATGAATGGAGAATGAATTAGGGTTTCTCCCAGGGTCAGGGGCTCTGAATATATAGCCCTCTAGGATGCACCACAGCCCTCGGATCAAACCGACCTAAATGGATGATTATTATTCATCCTCAAAGGCGGTGGAGGCATAATCCGCGAGACTCAACCTGATTGGTTGAGGTGGGAAGTCGGCCGCCCCAGGGGGGGAGTCGGCCGCCCATGGTCAATGCCAGGTGGGCTCCCGGTTTCAGGTGTCGCCTTCTGGAGTCTTCTAGAGTATACAATTTTACCTGTTCGGTCTTTATCTCTATATAATCCCGACATGTGGGCCTTCATTATGTTCTTTCCTGATAACCCCCTGCAGAAATAGACAATCACCAAAACTCGTGGAATTCTGTCAGTGTAACCCCTATATCTAATAAGTGAACTCATTTTAGTCCTTTCTCTTGCTGTGTTGACGGTATAAAATTGATACTTAACTACCGTCAACAATCACCCCAGACATCTCCACGTGTCATCACTTGTGATCACATGTGGAGATGTCTGGGTTTTGGCCATCCGAAGTCACAACTTGCTCGAAACTTTTTGAAATTTTTACCACGGACTCCGCATGCCATAGCCACACAACTCATCAAGTTTCGTCAATTTCCGACTTCGTTTGGATTTTATATAATTTAAAAACACTTTTCGTGCACGTGACTCCCCACGTTACGACGGCAAAATGGTCGTAATTTCATGCGAGGTGGTGGATACGGACTCAAACATACTCCGAGCATCATGAATACCATGTTTTGGATCAAAAAGTTCCATTATTTCATGTACCTGCAGTTCAAAATTGGAGTTGCCGGAAAATTGCAAAGAAACAGAAATAATTCACGAAATATAGCAAAAAAACTCAAAATGGTCCCAATTTTTGCAGGTGGGTTGTATTTGAGGTAGGAAGGCACCAGAAAAAAACTGGAAGGAAAAATCAAAAAAAAAAATCAAACTTTGCCGACGGCCTGTGAAGGCCGTCGGCAAAGTCACTTTGCCGATGGCCGGCCATCGGCAAAGCTCATGGGCCCGGCAGCTCCAGAGGCAGCCACGTGGCCCTGGTTTGCCGATGGCCGTGGCCATCGGCAAAGTGGGCGCTTTGCCGATGGCCGGACGGCTCGGCCATCGGCAAACGGCACGGCGTCGGCCCTGGGCCAATTTTGCCGATGGCTGGGCTTTGTCGATGGCTCGGCCATCGGCAAAAATGGGGCTATGCCGATGGCCTAGGTTTGCCGATGGCCTGGCCACCGGCAAAGTACGGCTTTGCCCATGGCCGTTTTTTGCCGATGGCTAGGCCATCGGCAAAGACCTGTTTGCCGATGGCCGCACTTTGCCATCGGCAAAGTGGGTAGTTTGCCGATGGCTGACCACTTTGCCATCGGCAAACTTGGCGGCCATCGGCAAACAGGCCGATTCCAGTAGTGCATACTATGGCACGCCTGACCATTGTCTTTCATACTACATATCATCATCGGCCCATTGCTTTTGCTGTCCCTCTAGATCTTCTTTATATTCTACATTTATTAGTCCACCATCGACTAGACTGCATGGTCCTGTGTATGGAATTCTAGCACATGATGGGACATGCTGCCCACACTCGATGTGTTCATAGCTTACATTCAATGGCGTATCTATATATATCAGCCGACTCTTCCAGTCTCCGCAATTGTTGATCTGTACATCGCCAACTGCTTTGCCTTGTGCTTAAAGTAATCTAGTCTTCAGTCACTCTGGCGGTCTTCGCAATGTGATCCATACATCAACCTCGCGCGCTGCTACTCTTCAGTCAATGAATTGTCCTTTCTTCGATAAAAAGTTCTCCTGCGTACTTATCAATCTTGATAAATTTCCATGATGTCCCTATCGTAAAAGAAGTACGCAGCGGAATTGATAAATTTCCATGATGTCCCTGCGTACTTATCTCAATAAATATGCATGGTTGTAACTGGCTGGCTGGGCACGACAGATTCCCCAACTCTTGTGTCTGTGTTGCTTGGGTGTCCATTTTCTGAGACCCTGCAGGCTGCGGCTAGTTCAAGTGTTCAACCACGCCAGGTTTTGATTTCTTCTCTACACTTGCAGTCTACAAGGTCAGTTAAAGATTCTACACTGATGAACAGGGGCAACATTTTCCTTTCATTCTGTGCATGCAGGACAACCAATTCCAATCTTAATGGCAGGAGAGATGGTCAGTTCTGCACTGGCCCAGGCGGCAGTTAACCAAGTCTTATCAAGAATCAAGGAGGGGTATGCAGAGAAGTCAGAAGCAAAAGAGCACATAGAGAGGGTGGAGATGGCACACATCAAGCTGGACGCTGCCCTTGAGACCTCCAACAAGTGGAATGTAACCAGTGTGCCACTGCTACGCTGGCGGAGCAAGCTCAAGCGTGCCACAGAGGAGTGTGATGACACTCTGCGCCAGTGCAGGCAGCGATTCCTAGAAGAGAAGGAAGTGCAACAAGCAGTACAGAGCTCCTCCTTCCCTAAGAGGGTTGCTCATACTGCTATATCATTTGTTTCGTCAATTTTTAGCAGTGGTAATGACGACAAGCTCCGTGGATCCACCACCGTTCGGCGATTCGAGCGCTTTGCAGATGGTGCGACCGAGTTCTTGAGGTACGTGGAGCTTGGTGGCACACCATGCAAATACATGTTCTCCATGCCTCTTATACGTCATCTTCTTGCGGGCAAAGCAACAAAGTATTGCTTTGTTCGTGGAGGCCAACATCTCTCACTTGTTCTACAGGCCTTTAGTCTACCCAGCAATGGGATGGGGGGGACCTTGGTATTCTTACTTGAAGATGGCGATGTGCCACAGAATAATTTCTATGTTTCTATCACCCTACGGCTCTCTGAGAGTACCGACATAGTTGGGGTTGTAATCAGATGCCTGCAGCAGTTCATACCGTACTTGAGCTCAGCAGCCGAGACTGTGAAGACAAAACTGACCCAGATGCCTATGCAAGACTTGTGTTGGGTGTTCTAAATGGTTTCGGCCAAACCCATTTTGTTGTCAACAACAAGACCAACCCCATGCCCAGAGATCCTTTTCAAGATCATTGCCATGTGATATATATTTGGAACCAGTTTTCCAAGTGTATTTGCTTGGATATGTTACACTGTCAGTTGGGAACAATAAGCAGAGTGCAGTCATGGACGGTGCAAGCCAAACAAGCCGAGACTTTCCGTATCTGAAACTTGGAGCACAATTCTTGCCTCATGCCTCTTTTGAAGGTTTGGCACCTAATGCCGGGGGTTTAGTGTCAGAGATAATCAACAATAAAGCCAAACAATGTAGTTCGTATGCAAACATTTCCTTCCAACAGCTGGGTGAGGTCATGATACCAAAAGCAGTAGGTTGCCTTAGTAGGAATGTGGAAGCTACCTCATATCAGATGTCATGGAAGTCTAAGCATGGAAGCGCATACCTTCGGGTGGAGAAGACTTCATGGAGATCAACTACTAGGAAGGAAAAATTCCGAAAAAGCTGTAAGCAACGACAGCACAAGATGCTTGCAGTTCAGGGATGGACAATTGCTAACAAAGAGTTCATTATTAGGTCGTGGATTGCGCACACGCCTGCCCAGTTGCAGGGCTCAGTCGTTGACTATTGGATTCAAAAAGAAAAGCGGTCCACACTACCATTATTATTGAAAACTAATGCCTGCTGCATCCATGGTTGTCCACTCACAATGTTATCTTTGCATGATCACAGTTATTTGGCAAGGAAGCTCAAGATGTCCAGCACGTTAAACCCATGAAGGATTTCCACTTGCTTGTACTCATAAATTAGTTCAACTATTGGTGTGCGTTGCAAATATATGATTATCTAGGGTTGTCCCACAAAATTTAACATTCTCTATATTCAAAATTATAAGACATTGTAAATATATTGGGTTATTATTATATATCTCGACATAGTATGTACCATAACATTCCTCGATCCTTTCACGATCGTGCGCGGGTCCATTCCCATTGTGTGGCCAGTTTCTCATGGGGCCCACAGACACACATCGTGACATCGATGTATGTGAGCGTACATATGGCTAAGCGGAAGGTTTCGTGAGAGCACCTATGCTGATCGCCAGATTGAAACATGGGCGAAGGATGTGTACAAAGTTTTGCAGTAGAGTCAATTCATGGGTGGCTGCTGGTTTCGGTGCTCTATTGCTGCTTCTGGCATTGGCTAAGGGCTGAGCTTGTCACAAGTCGTAAATATCAATCACCCAAAACCAATACTCTAGTAGGTGAATGCAATCGTTCAGGGTTGAAACAAAAATAATAGATGGCTATTAACTATTACTAGTCCATCAACCCGTGCTCTCGCACGGGCTCAAATTTTAGAAGGTTTAAAATTAGTTACGGTTAAATATATCAGACTAATAGAGAATGACTTATATTAAATTATATGTTTTTTCTTTGTTTATTTCTAGCACAATAGACTTATAAATTGCTATTTTGTCAAGTGATTAATCTTTTTTTCCTACCATATTCGTATTTTTTTCCATGGTATGTCTATGTACTTTCAATATGAAAATAGTTTGAAACCTTACCATTAATTGTTGTGGCTCTTGTTACAACACATATTTATTAAGTTTGCGGTCTAATTAGTTTTTGAATTTTTTTTCTTATTCACTTCAAATATTTTTTTCGTCTCAAGTTAAGTTGATACTCATGTGCTTATTATATTTTCCATTACTCTCCTTTTTTACTTTTTTTAAAAAAATAAGAGAATGTAGGTCATTGAGTAGATTTTTTAGTATATAAGTATCACAGTGCCTTAAAGCATCATTTGAAATGTGTAATATCGCTTCAGATAAATCACCAACCTTGAAGTGAGATCTTGGATGTTGGTAACAGTGCTAAGATCAAGAGAATATTTTGATCGACATTTTACTATAAATTATTCTGAAGGGCTAGAAAAATGTAGCCACCAGACTTTTCAAGATGATTGTATTTTTGTATCAAGAAATTATATGAGAAGATATGGTTATACTATCAATATAGATGTATCAAATATTTTAGTTTAAAATATATAAATATATCTAAAGTAACCACCTATAAATTATGTCATTGTTGCTAATATGTTTTTAAGCAATTTGTCAGTATCATCAGTTTATGAATTGTTAGAGAAATATTTGTGGTGAAACATAACATATATATTTATTTGTCATGCATGATGGCACAGCACGTATGTTTACTTTAATTTGATCTTACTATATCAATGTTGATAAAGGTGGCATATATATGCTCTACACTAATCTAAACTATTTTCTTGTAATAGATAGAGACCTTGTTATCGGCCAAGTTGATCGCACTCGAGCTAGCTCCATCCATGTGTTGAAATAGGATGCTGGCTTCAGCTTGTCTAGTCGACCCTTGGTGCCATCTCTTTTCAATCTCGGTTGGTCCTAGTTGTTGATGAAATCTGTATGCATAAGCCAAAATAGGTGGCCAATTAGTAGGCGACCGAAAGAACAACTATTACTCTAAATAACCGCCAAGATCCGATTAGTAGGATAGAATGGTCGATTTACTTAAATTTTGTGGATATTGTGCGGCGGGGGCGGGGCTTGAATGACTATTTTTAGTAGACCTGCGAGATATTGGATGAGATGACGATATAATTTGGTTTTCAATTAGATCTGTTATGCTACACACATATATCTTATTTTTTTAACCTACACACCACGTATATCTTGTTTGTAGGCATTGACAGATTATTACCTCTGATACGTTCTTTGCCTCTACTATTTCATTAATATATAAATACCCTTTTATTGGCGAAGCTACGTGGACTTGTTGTTAGGGTCGCCCGACCCCATCGATTCTTCCGTCGCTCTTCATGTCCAGGATTTTTTCACCGGCACAGACCCAGTAAAAAGAATGTTGGACCCCGGTAGATTGGAAGCCCAGCGGGCTACAGCAGCCCATCACTACCGGATCCACAGTGTTTGCCGATGGCTTGATGCCATCGGCAAACACCTGTAAGCCATCGGAAAAGAGGTTGCCGATGGCAAAGTGATGTGGCCATCGGCAACCTCCCATCGGCAATATCGTCATCGGAAAACAATTTTTTGCCGATGGCAAAAGTGGATGCTATCGGAAAACTATTTGCCGATGGCCGTGGCCCCCATCGGCGAACACTCCACGTCAGCCTCCCCGCCGTCGGGACCGACGGCAGGTTAGCCGATGGCCGACGCCACGTGGCCATCGGCAAACAGTCTTGTTTTCCGATGGCCACGGCCGCCGGCTTTTTTTGTTTTGAAAAAGAATTCCCTGATTTTTTTTTTTCCGATGGCCGTGGCCATCGGCAAACTTATGGTCAGTTTGCCGATGGCCGCGGCCATCGGCAAACCTGGGGTACGCTGGGCCAAATTCCCCAGGTTTGCCGACGGCTGGCCATCGGCAAACCTGGGGAAAATTTTTTTTCCTTTTTTTTTCCTGTTTTCTTCCATTTCCAGCACATTTAATCACAAACAATGATATCACAAGCAAGATATACAACATTCATCACATATATTCGCAATAATACGCCATTTCAACCATAATATAGCATCAAATCCATATAAAATGTCCGAAATCATCCATACAAGTCGAAATGGCTCCATACAAGTCCCAATTCATGCATACAACTCCAAATGCATCCATACAAGGCCAACATCGGCCAAACATGTCCGACGTGGCACAACAAGGTTCTAAATCAGAAATAGAAGGTACCTAGCTCGTGGCGCCGTCCCCTTGGGTCCCCGAGCCCCCAGAAGCATCCTCCCACGCAGGCCAACTCCCCTGCGGCTGCGGCTGCTGCTGCTGCTGCCACGAGTACTGCCAGTGGCCGAGCTGCTGCAGCTGAGGGAACTGAGACGGCCCGGGCTGCCCCTGCGGCGGCCACGAGTACCCCGGCTGCGTGGGGAACTGAGACGGCCCGGGCTGCCCCTGCGGCGGCCACGAGTACCCCTGCGTCGGTGGAGGACCCGGGACGAACGGCTGCGTGAGGAGGCTCTGGAAAGGACCCCAACCGGGCTGTGGAGCAGGAACCTGTGGAGAAGCACCCGCTGGAGGGCTAGCACACAGTTGGGTTCGAACCCTCCGACCGTGTCTGCACAAAGACCAAGTGATGGAATTAGTACTGCGGACCGGCATCACAAGCTAAAGCGATAGGCAATGTAGGGACTCACCGGACGAGGTGCAAGAAAAGGCGGCGTGGGAGGTACTGGTGGTGGAGCGAAGAAAGAGGCTGGGGGCTCACTCATTCCCATGGCACGCATGTCTTTGGAACATCTGCGACCACACTGCCGGTAGTGCGGCGCAAGCTGCGCGGCCGCGTGCTCGATAGGCAAGCGCCATCTCGCTTCGGTTGGCTAGCACCTCTTGGACCGTGGCCTGCAATATTACACGAGCATGGTTGATTGTATTTGAAGGCAAGGTACATTATTTGTGAAACGGTCGAACGACGAATGAAACTCCACTTACCCGAAGACCCGCGATCTCGCTGCGCCTTTGCTCGGGCCGCGAGGCGCTATGGGGACCCACGGTGCGCCCCTACGCTGGTCTTCCTTGCGGATCTCGTTCAGCGTCGGGACAGAGGACGGGTCAATGGCGCTGTGGGCCATATAGAACCGGCCGTGCTGCTTCCCTCCTCCCAACCTCATCACGAGCTGAGGGTCTATGGGCTCGGTGGTGACGTCGTAGGTGTCGCCATGGGCCTCTCGAGCTGCGGCGGCGTACTTGGTGAGCTTGTCGTACACGACCAGGCTGGTGTACTTCTCGGGCCCGTCCGAAGAGCTGTACGTGGTGGAGGGCGCTTTCGCTGGGCCCTTGTGAGCAAGGGCCCACCCCATGTACTCTTTGATGGGCTGCCCGGGGTGGTGCTCCTCTGCGAGGAAAACAAAAACATGGTTACAAGTAGAGATATATGAAATCCGGCGCTATAAGAAATGGTTGAACACAAGCATACCCATGTTTCCATGAACTCGGCGAGGTTCTCGGCTCCCCGGTGGTGTGAGACCCGGACCTCGCCATCTCTTCCAAGCGCTTCGCCCGACGTGCTCGTGTGCTCCACGTACGCCGCCGGCGTTTGCCACCCTCGACAATCGTATGCCGGCGGTCGGCGTACTTGCTGCACCAGGCCCGGAGGTGTACGCATGACATTCAAGTATTAGATCTTCCGGATAATGAGTTGAATGTGTCACATAAGGAATCACAGCGGTTGTTTTCCTACTTATTTACCCGCATGTACTTGCTCCTCGGTGAGTCGGTCTCCGGCTCACATATCATCTCCCCGGCACCGGGTCTTATCCACCTTCACCCCCGAAGTTGGCGTAGTAGGAGATGACGGCCTGGGTGTGCGCCTCGTAGAACATGTCCTTGATCCGCAACTCGCACACCTTGTCCCGATGCCGGTCCGCCACATCGGGGTCCCGCCCCTCCGCCAACCTATAGTACAACCGCACACGGGCATCAAACATCATTCCATTGTTTGAGAAAAGTCCAACAAATGCGTAGTATTAAGATATGCGTTGCGATTGAAAGACTCACCCGGACCGCTTCTTGATCTTCTCAGCGAGGACTTCCCCATGTGCGTCCTTGATTAGGAAGTAGTATGGCCATTTGTCGGGCACGATCGTCCTCCCCTCGATGGTGACCAAGCCAGGGAAGTTTGCCTTAATCACTCGCCCCTGGATGCTAGTGACATGGGGCGAACACTTCCTGGCCGACACCTTTCTCCAGCCACTGCACAAGCACAACAATTGTTAGGATGCAGTTTTAATTCGAAAATGAAATAAGAACAAGTATAGAAATCAACAATGGATACTTACGTCCCAGAGATCACGATCTGCGAGCGGTCCTCAGGGCGCGACAAGTGCTCAGGGAGCCTAGCGGGCCCGCGCTGGAAGGGCTTCTTCGCGGTGCCTGTGGAAGCCGAGGTGCCTGCAGTCTCCTCCTCCTCCTCGTCGTCGTCGCCACCGCCACCGCCGCCGCCGTCCTCCTCCTCGTCGTCATCGTCGTCACCACCGCCGCCGGCACAAACAGCCTCGTCCTCAAACAGCCTCATCCTGGCAGTCCTCCGCCTACTCCCACCCCTGCTGGTCGACGGCTCCACCTCAAGCTCCTCGTCGTCCTCCTCCTCGTGGTTGCCGGCCTCCACGTGCTCCTCGTGGTGGCCGGCCTCCACGTGGTCCCGCTCGGGGCCCGAGGTGCATGTACTTGGACTCCGACGTCGGCGCGGCCGTCCTCCGCCCGGCATTTTGTCGAGTGCCCGCAATGACAAAGATTAAAACAGTTAGTATTAGTAGATTGCAAGTACTTGTAAAGAAAACATAAATGTAAGGTAATATAAATAACAGTATCAATATTACATGGATTAGAAACTATCTCCGCAAACGGCAATATTGCTGGCGAGCGCTCATCCTCGTCATCAGTACTGTCGTCATCACTATCAATATTGTCGAGCTCTCTTAAGTCCTCATCATTAGGCGCCACATGTTCCCCAACTTCTACATCGCGTCGCGTCTGCCGCTGCATCTAGGATTCTTAAGTCCTCGGCATCGTGCACCTCATCACCCTCGTCCTCATCGATGTCGTTGTTTACTTCCATACTCATCAACGAATCAATGTCTATCTCCAACTTACCTTCTAGCCCCTCGGGTTGATAGAACTCATCTGCCCTTGGGTCAAAGTTGTAATCATCATCGTTCGGGACCGCCGCTTTACCACGTGGCGATACGAACCGCACAAGGCTCCAACCCGCAAGGCGCTTGTCATTCCGGTTTGCCCATGGGAGGTAATAAACTTGCTTGGCGTCTCGGTTAGCCACAATATAGACATTGTCTCCTCCATATTTGGAATCTGTCGGATTTCGACTTGCCCAATCTTAAGGTCCTTTTTGTGACCCGGATCGAACCAATGGCATTTGAACATCACGGGCTTACAACCTAGGAACTTGCCAAAGTCAAGCTCCAATATCTGTTCGACTATGCCGTAATAGTCCTTCCCATCCGTGCTTGGGAGTCCGAACTCCGGTGCACGTGGTTTTTAGATTGCCCCGTTTCTCTTCGTAGCTTCTCGTGCGAAACCGATAGCCATTCACGTCATAAACGTCGAATGACTTGACATGTCGATCGAAGGTTTGGCCCACACATCTCAATGCAGGGCTCATTTCCGCATCACAATTAGCCTACACGGTTACGACAGGTGGATAGTTAAGTTAATCGCTCATAGGAGCAAAGTGGAATCGAGGTTAGGTAGATAGTTACCTTTTTGCTGAACCAATTGACGAAATCGGGTGTATTATGTCTCGAGAAGTTGGTCTTTCTCATCCTCGGTAGGAGCCCTACTGCAGCTCCGGTGTTCATTAATAAAGTCCCCGGAGAAACAATAGACAAGAGGGTCGGATCAATAGGTGGAGGATAGTGGCGACGTATGGAACAAGCTCATCGAGAACTTACTCTTGATAATCAATCGTTTCCTCAAGGTTCAACAACAAGTACATCATGATAGTGTGCCACTCATCATGCCGCAAGTAACGAGGGTCCCTGCTCCTGCTCTTCCGAGATCCCCTCTGAAAAGGCTGAGAGTGCATGAATTCTCGTCGATGTTGTAACGAGGGATTGCATCTCGTGGTCTCGTAAGTTTCTCGGTATAGTACACACGTGTGCATGTGGACACCTCCTCCGAAATGAATGCCTCCGCCAGAAGCCTCAATTTTGGCTTTATTTTTACACTTTTTCCGAAGAAGCTTTAGACACCTCTCGATTGGATAGCACCAACGGTGCTTTGCACGGGCCCCCCAACCGTGGCTCCCTTGGTAGGTGCAAAATCATATGCTGCATGGACGGGAAGAAGCCCGGTGGAAATATCATCTCCAACTTGTAGAGCAACTTAGGTGCAGCCTCCTCCGAGTTCAAGACAAACGTCCCGAGACAACTCCTTGGAACAAAGCCGCGGAAGAAAAGCTCAACTCTGCCGGGACGCGCCACACCGGCTCGGGTAGGTATCCCCGGGTCATCGCGGAAGGAGCCGCTCAATCCAGATGTGGAAGTCATGACTCTTCATCCCTAAGACTTTGCCGCCGGCAAGTTCACTCCCCGGCTCGTATTCGCCGCATACCCATCGGGGAACCTTAGCTTCGACAACCACTCCGTGCTTCCTTCCTATGCGGCCTTTTCGGGATGTAATCGGCGGGCCCTTCTTCCATCTCTTGCCCGGCGCGGGGTCTTCATCACTAGATTTGGTCTATCGCAAATCGTTTCAATGTCCAGTCTAGCCTTAACATTGTCCTTTGACTTCTTGCCAATGTCCAGGAGTGTTGCCCAAAGTGCCTCGACGATATTCTTTTCTGTGTGCATTACGTCGATGTTGTGTGGAAGAAGAAGTTGCTTGTAGTAGGGGAGCCTAGTCAAGCCCGATATATGAGTCCACATGTGGTCGGTACCAGATCTTTTGAAACCACCATTGTCATCAATTTCGAGAGCCTCTATCTCGTGCAAGGATGTCACCGGGCTCTTTTCCTTAGGGATGGGGCCGGTGACTTGAACACCTTTCGTGAAGTGCTTTTTATCAAGTCTCGGTGGATCGTCCTCCTTTAGGAATTGACGATGTTTGTCGAAAGAAGAATACTTGCCACCCTTGGCCGGCCGGTGAACATCACATCTCGCCTTGCATGTTGGGCAAGGGTACTTCCCGTGAACACACCACGCGCCGAACAAGCCATACGCCGGAAGTCATGCATTGAGTACGGTACCACACATGCATCGTGAAGTTCGTCTTCGTAGCTCGGTCATACGTCGGCACCCCCTCATCCCAAGCTTTACGCAATTCATCCCACACCGGCCGCATGAACACACCCATTTTGTTGCCCGGGTGTCCGGTATTATCGGCGTCAAGAACACGTTCTTGGGGTCGAACATGACGCCGGGGAAGATTGAGGGGGATCACAAACACGGGCCAACAAGTGTACGGGGCCGCCATCATTCCAAACGGGTTGAACCCATCGTTGCCGGCGCTACGCGTACATTTCGAGCCTCCTCGGCCATGCGAGGATTCATGGCATCGAAGTGCTTCCATGCATCACCATCCGCCGGGTGCTTGCATCTTGTCACCGTATCTTTTGCCATTCTTGTGCCAAGTCATTTGTTTCGCGGACTCCTCTGTCATGTACTTGCCGTTGCAGCCTCGGTAGTCTTGGAAGATGTCGTATGACCATCTCGGGGATCTTAGACTGTTTCTTAGTGCCATCACGCCTTCTACCTCCACGTACCTAGAGGCTTTGCACTCCGGACAGGTGTGTTGCTGCCTCGTGGTCTCCCGAAACAGGACACACCCGTTCTTACAAGCTTGGATCGGGCGATAAGGCATCTTGAGTGCACGAAGGAGCTTACGTGACTCGGTCGTGTTTTTCGGCGAGGCGGTGCTCCTCCGGAAGCGCCCGCCAACGGTTGCCAACACGAGATCAAAACCTTCCCGACCGATGCCCGGTGACGACATCAACCCAATTAGGCGTGAAATGGCATCCGGTTTAGAAATGCGGGTCTTCTCGTGAAGGGGCTCCTTTGCCGCCTCCATCATGTCGTAGTACGCCTTTGCGGTCGCCTCGGATCTTCTTCCACCACCTCCAATCCTTGAAAGGCTTCAACGTCGCAAGCAAGTCTGCCATTCCGGCATCTTGATCAAACCCACGGAGGTCCGGTCTCACCACCACCTCCGTAACCCGTTGGGGTTCCCCATGGAGGATCCAAATGGGTATAGTTTGGAACATACCCGTTCGGCCAAATATCATTCCTCATCTGTCGTTGCTCTTTCCTTGTCTGGTTCTTACACTTGCTACAGGGACAAAACACCCGAATCGCCCCTTTAGAAGCTGGGCCAAATGCCTTCTCCAGGAACTCCCCGGTCCCCTTAACCCATTCATTGGTCTTGTCTTTGAATCCCGTGTACATCCACTCACGGTCAGCCATCCTCTGTCATGCGCCAACATAAGCGAGTAATAAGACCAACATCTGCAACTACAAGGCGTTCCTACCATCTACTAGGTGAAGGATAGGTCCTAATCCCACCCGAGGATGCGTGGATGAGGTTAGCTTCCATGCTCCGCTCCCGTCCGAGACGGAATTTCGGCAGCACCTCCCCGCTGTTCTCCCGATACACGTCCCGACCGGGAGAGTGTGTATCCGGAGAACAACGGGGAGGGGCTGCCCGAACTCCGACTCGGACGGGGCGAAACATGGAAGCTAACCCATCTACGCATCCTCGGCTGTCCAAAAACGTGGACAATCCGAAAGAGAAACCGTCGCGAGATATGCACGATCCGCATACCAACGACCGCGAATCTCTTTCGGACGGGAGACGCCTAACTCGGTTCCGCAATGTACTTACAACAACTATAAGACACGAGAGGTGGTTTATACCTAGGGTGGCGCGCGAGGCGGGTAGGTGCACGAACACGGTCAAGGTCCCTCCGACAAGTCCTGCTCTACAAAGCAATAAAGATATCAATATTTGTTGAAAATTTCGCGGAACCTCCCCTATACGGGGAGGTTCCAAGACTACAAGAAAAACCGCCGGCTCGAAGGCCGGCGTCCACATTTGCGGCACGATGGCCCACACAACAACAAACCCGGCACGAAGGCCGTCAACACAGAAACGGCGCGATGGCCGACAACCCTAGAGCTTTACCTTCTCCTTCGGTGACGCGCGTGCATGGACGACGTGGACGAACGGTGGACGAACGGCGTCGGCGACGTGGACGAACGGCGTCGGCGACATGGACGAACGGTGGACGAACGAAGCGGACCTTCTCCGGCTCCTCCTCCTCTCTTCCTCCTCTCTTCTCCTTCTTCTCCTCCTCCTTTCTCCTTCTTCTCCTCCTCCTCTCTTCTCCTTCCTCTCCTCCTCCTTCTTCCTCCTCCCTTCTCCTTCCTCTCCTCCTCCTTCTTCCTCCTCCCTTCTCGTTCCTCTCCTTCTTCCTCCTCCCCTTCTCTTCTTCCCCGCCTTCCTTCCCTTCCCTTCCCTTCCCTTCTTCCTACCGGCGGCGGCGGCGGAGTGAAGGGCCGCCGGCGGCCGCGGAGTGGTGCGCCGGCGGCCGGCGGGGTGGCAGCGGCGGGGGTGGGCTGGTGATGGCGGCGGGGGCGGAGGAGGGCGGGGCCGAGGTCGGGGTGGCGCGGCGGCGGTCGGGAGCCCCCCGCGGCGGAAATGGCGGCGGGAGGAGGGGGCGGGATCTCGGGGCGCGGGGAGTAGGGGCGCGCGGGCGGCGGCGGGGAGTGGTGGCGGCGGGGGCGGGGAGTGGTGGCGGAGGAGGCGGGGAAGTGCGGCGGCGTTGAGGAAGCGCTCCGGCGGCAAAAATGGCGGCGGCGGCGAAAATAGCGCGGCGGCCGGCCGGCTTGGTGTCGGGTTCGATAGGGTTTGGGGGCGGGGCGGGGCCCGGCTCTTTTTTTATTTTCTTTTGAAACTCGGTTTGCCGATGGCCGTAGCCATCGGCAAAACTAACCACGTGGCGGCTCGCAGCTCGGCCCACTATATTTGTCGATGGCCGGCCATCGGCAAACGCAGCATTGCCGATGGCTTTCCAAGGCCATCGGCAAACAAAATTTTTTTTTGATTTTTTGCTTCCCATTTTTTTTCTGGTGTCTTGCTACACCAAATACAACCCACCTCCAGAATTTGGGACAATTTTGAACTTTTGAGCTATATTTCGTTAATTATTTTGTTTTCTTTGAATTTTTCCCGCAACTCAAAATTTGAACTGCAGGTACATGAAATAATGCAGACTTTTGATTCAAAAAATGATATTCATGATTCTCGGAGTATATTGAGGCCGTATCCAAGACCTCGCATGAAATTACGACGCCTCGTAACATGGGTAGCGACGTGCCGGGAAAGTGTTTTTAAATTCTATAAAATCCAAACGGAGTCCGAAATTGACGAAACTTGACGAGTTGTCTCACCATCGCATGTGTAGTGTGTGGTAAAAATTTCAAAAAGTTTCGAGCAAGTTGTGACATCGGATGGTCAAAACCCAGACATCTCCACATGTGATCACTTGTGGAGATGTCCGGGTTTTGACCATCCGACGTCACAACTTGCTCAAAACTTTTTGAAATTTTTACCACACACTACACATGCCATGCCAACACAACTCGTCAAGTTTCGTCAATTTCGGACTCCGTTTGGATTTTATATAATTTAAAAACACTTTCCCCCACGTCGCTACCCATGTTACGAGGCCATCACGGTCGTAATTTCATGCGAGCTCCTGGATACGGCCTCAACTTACTCCGAGAATCATGAATATCATTTTTCGAATCAAAATTCTGCATTATTTCATGTACCTGCAGTTCAAATTTTGAGGTGGGGAAAATTCAAAGAAAACAAAATAATTAACGAAATATAGCTCAAAAGTTCAAAATTGTCCCAAATTCTGAGGTGGGGTTGTATGTGAGGTAGGAAGACACCGTAAAAAAAATGGGAAGGAAAAAAAAAAAAAAGTATTGTTTGCCGATGGCCTTGGAAAGCCATCGGCAATGCCTGTTTGCCGATGGCCGGCCATCGGCAAACAAGGTGGGCCTGGGCTCTCCCCAGGCTGCCACGTGGCAACGATTTGCCGTTGGCCGTGGCCATCGGCAAACGATGCAGTTTGCCGATGGCCTAACGGCGGCAGCCATCGGCAAACCGGACGGCGTTGGTCGCCGTCAGCTCCTGGCGAAGTTTGCCGATGGTCTCGGTATGCCGATGGCCCGGCCATCGGCAAACAAATTCTTGGCCGATGGCTTTTGTTCGCCGATGGCCGTTGTTCGCCGATGGCCCGGCCATCGGCAACAATGTGTTTGCCGATGGCTTTACTTTGCCATCGGCAAACCGGGATGTTTGCCGATGGCAGATTCCTTGGCCATCGGCAAACTCCTGGGCCATCGGCAAACACTCGCTCTCCGGTAGTGCATCTCATCATCTCCCGAAGCCGTTGGTGATCAATTGATATATTCGCATGGTTTATAGCAGCCCAGAAGGCCATTCGTTGCCTTTTTTTTTTTTTGGCGGATCGTACTTTGCCTACTTGCCCATTTCCTCCGGCCTCCGCTGCAGCGTGTCGCCGATCGCCCAAACGACTTCTCATGCGATTCCCCATCTCCTCACAGCGCAAATCCTCTTGGCGGTGATTGCTGATTAGGTGCCCGGTCGGCCGGATGGAATCCCACTATCCCAAATTACTAAAATTCATATGATAAATGATATAATGTTCAAACCAAATTGTTTAAACCTTTTTCGAGATACATGACTTGCAAAAATGATTATTATGAGTATTAATATAAATTAAAGTATGAGGTGGTAAGGATATTTTTTTGAAGCTTGATAACTTTATACAATTAATATTACACTAATATATACATGTTTTCTTGGTCTACGCAGTGGAACATAGCTTTATGCATAGATTCAATATAATATTGGAAGAAGTGTATATTTCAAATAGCTTTATGCATATGTCGTACTTATGGATATTGAACTATTTTTTGTAATAGCATATACATTTATGTGTATATTTGATATATTTTTGTTAATTGCCCTTTTCTAATGGTTGAGATAGATAATTTAGTTACAAACTATATAGGTATATATTACAATACATTATTTCTCAGAATGCCCAATATCGTTAAGTTGAATACAAACTTAGACGTCAAGATAAGTTCAAAAAGAAATATTATGGAATTAGTTAGTTATCATTTATAACTGTGGAGGTTTGTATTTTTTTTCATATAAGCTTTATTTATAACTCCATGGATCAAGGTTACCTGAAATTTAGCAGCATTAACATATAAACTCGAAGTAATCTAATAAAGTTATATTAAAGTGAACTAAAAAATTATAAATCAAGGTTGGTAAGGATTATATCAAGACTTATTTGTTAATTGAAGACTCTTGCTTTAAATTTTTCACAATTTATTTTTAGTCTAATCTCATCTAAAGTTTTAAATAATAATATAACTATCTGGAAAATGAAAATAAAACTATAATTACAGGATGGACAAATTTAGAACATCGAGAGAAATTACTTTATAATTATAAGATCTAGCAAGATGGCCACACCTCTAGTCTGCAAGCACGGCTGGTGTCATCGTTGATGTAGATGTCATGGCCAGACGTGGGATGTTGTGGCACTGGTAGCCTCCGTGTTCACATCTGTTCCGCAATTATTGCTGCTGCCCATCTTGCACGTACTCGCCGAGTACGCATGCATGAATGACCTTGCATGCTTAGACGTACGCACATATACATACATGTCGATCAGGAAGATGGATGTGTCAACATATTGTCACGAACTCACTCTGCCAGATGTGATCCTAGGGTAAAATTGGGTAAATTTGAGGGAATTGGGGAATCGGAGAAAGGGGAATTGGAAGAGCAGGAAGAACAGGAAGGAAGAGCGGAGAAGGCGGGTTCGAGATTTACTTTTCAAAACTTATCTGATTCGGTTACAACGCGCGGCTTATAAGCCAACCCGCCACACACACACAAGCCGGGCCGAGCCCCTACGCCTACTTGGGCCAAACCCGACTCACACAGGGCCCAGTAAATACTTAGGCTCTAGTCTTCAATCAACCACCCGAATACTCCGGTCTTCATCATCAGCCACACCTCAAGGTCGTGACATTGCCCCCATCTTTTGAAACGACTTGACCCCAAGTCGATGGAAAACGACGCTGGATATCCAGCCAATCTTCCCATGAAGCCATAGACCTTGGTTGATTAGTCCACTGCATCTGAACTTGGCTTGTGAGACGGCCTCCCACCAATACTGCTCGTGTACTCAGAACCTGCACAGGTAGGACTGGTAAAGTGTGATCAGTAGCAACCGAAGACAGATCCTGCAAAACCTCCGTGTTGGGTGGTACATGTTTCTTAAGCTGGGAAACATGCACCACTGGGTGAATCAATGCTGATGGAGGTAGTTTAAGCCGATAAGCCACTGAACCAACTTTAGCAGCAATCTCAAATGGACCATAGAAGCGATATGACAACTTGTGGTTGCTTCTGAAAGATACTGAAGACTGCACATGGGGCTGAAGCTTCAGAAATACTTTATCCTCCACTTGAAATTCTCTTTCAGAACGGTTCTTGTCAGCCAGATGCTTCATTCTTTGTTGAGCTCTCAATAACTGCTACTGTAGAAGTCTATTAAGTAGCTGTCTGTCAGTTAGCCATTTATCCAAATCAGGAACTGTAACAGCCTGAGGATCAACAATTCCCAACTGCCTTGGAGGATGTCCATACATTGCTTCAAAAGGAGTTGTACCTAGAGCTGACTGATAACTTGTATTATACCAGAATTCAGCTAATGGTAGCCACTTGTTCCACTCCTTTGGACATGAGTGCACAGCACATCTCAAATAGCCCTCTAAACATTGGTTAAGCCTTTCAGTCTGACCATCTGACAGTGGATGATAAGAAGAACTCATCCTCAACTGTGTATCAGATAAAGTGAACAACTCCTGCCAAAAAGCACTAGTAAAGATCTTGTCTTTGTCAGAAATAATTGCCTGTGGAAGCCCATGCAACTTGTACACTTGAGTAAAGAACTGCTGAGCCACTTGAAGAGCAGTATAAGGATGTGCCAATGTCAGGAAGTGGGCATACTTTGTAAACTTGTCTATAACAACCAAGATTGTATCCCATCTGTTTGATTTAGGCAGCCCCTCCACAAAGTCCATACTCACAGTGTGCCAAGCCTGAGCAGGTACCTCTAAAGGCTGTAATAGCCCAGGCAGTTTAACATGTTCTATTTTGGCTTGCTGACAAACCTGACAACCCTGCACATACTGAGTAATGCTTTGCTTCATCTTTGGCCAAGAAAATAATGCTTTGATTCTATGATATGTGGCATAAATGCCAGAATGTCCTCCAATGGCACTGTCATGAAGAGCTTGCATAATATGCTTTGCTGAGCTAACTTATTGTTCCCAATCCAAATTCTGCCCCTGTACTTAATTACCCCATTAACCAAAGCAAATCCTTTATCATTTGGAGAACACAAAGCCAACTGAGCTAACAACTCTTTGGCGTCCTCATCATCATCATAACCTTTCTACAATTGCTCCGGCCAAGCTGGTGTACTAACGTAAATTGCACATAAATGCCTACTATCAGGGTGTCCTAGACAAGGCATCAGCAGCTGCATTATTGAGACCTTTCTTGTATTGAATTTGATATTGCAAGTCCATCAGTTTCAACAGTGCTTTCTGTTGCAGCCTAAAAACTACTTTCTGATCAGTTAGGTGCAGCAAACTCTTATGATCAGTTCGAGAACAAAGGTCGACCATGCAAACAAGTCTCCATTTATCCACAGCCATAATCATTGCCAAACATTCTTTGTCATAAGTAGACATAGCCTGAGTTCTAGTGCTGAATGCCTTACTCAAATAAGAGATTGGATGACCATCCTGCATCAAAACTGCACCAAATCCTGCATCACTGGCATCAGTTTCAATAACAAATTGCTAGTGAAATCAGGTATAGCTAGCACTGGTGCTTGCACTAAAACCTGTTTCAACAGTTCAAAAGCTTCCTAAGATGGAGGAGTCCATTGGAACATAACCCCTTTCTTTAAGAGTTGAGTCAAGGGCTTGCAAAGAAGACCATAATGCTTGATAAACCTCCGGTAGTAACCAGTCAACCCCAAGAAACCCCTCAGCTGCTTCCAATTCTTAGGCACAGGCCAACTTTGGACAGCGAGAGATCTTGGCTGGGTCGAGTAGCCACTCCAACAGCAGAAATCACATGACCCAAATATTCAATTGCGACTTAGCAAATTCACACTTTGACATTTTGAGAAGAAACCTGGTTAGACTCCAAGATCTGAAATACTTGCTCAAGATGGACACAATGATCTTCCAAGTTTTTACTATAAACCAAGATGTCATCCGTAAACACTAGCACACATTTTCTCGCAAGGGAGCAAAAATCACATTCATTGCTCCTTGAAAAGTTGCTTGGAGCATTTGTGAGGCCAAATGGCATTACCTTGAATTTATACAAGCCACTATGAGTTTTACAAGCCACTATGATAACCAGATCTGCAATCCATCTTAGAAAAATAACTTGCTCCAGCTAACTCATCCAACAACTCATCTACTACAGGCAAAGGATGCTTATTCTTGACTGTGATGTTATTCAATTACCTATAGTCCACACAAAACCTCCATGTCCCATCTTTCTTTTTCACTAACAGCACTGGAGAAGCAAAAGGGCTCACACTGTGCTGAATTATTCTAGTTTTCAGCATTTCATATACTTGTTTCTCAATTTCGGTCTTTTGTACCGCATATCTATAAGGCCTTGAATTAACCGGAGAAGCTCACGAAATCAATGGAATGTGATGGTCATAAGTTCTCGGAAGGAGGAAGACTAGTAGGCTCCTGAAATAGATGGCCAAATTTCTTCAACAGTCTTGAATGTGTTCGGGGACGAGCTAGTTGATGTTTTATCCGCGGACTATGCACGGTTTGTATATGGTCCTGCACCACATCAACGAGTCTTGCAAGGGACACACACAGACTTCCAAATGTAAAATTTGTTGAACACTTTCTTCTTCAACAACCCTTTCAATTTGTGTGCGAGCATTTGGTGACCACATCAAAAATGCCTCTCAATACAATTCTCTTGTTCGATGGGTAAACTTGATGAGCTTTTTCCTCCAGTGAATCCACATTGGACTGTTGTTTCCTAACCAATCGACCCAAAATCATATCATAACCCTTCATTGGTAGCACCCGATATCATGTGAAAATTCCTGCCCTTGTATCTGCCAAAGCATCCGAGGAATCATCATATCGACAACAAACTATTACCATCGCGGCGGTAAACTTGATGACTTCACATTGGACTTTCTTCTCGTTGAACCCTTTGAGCCACTTCGGAGTAATGAAAGTCCCCGCACTACCGAGTTCAATAGAATCAAAATATCCAAGCCATTGACCTTCCCTTTGAATCTCGGTGTCCTGTTTCTTTTAGACTCGGGTGCTGTTTACCAAGCATTATCTGTGAGCGGCCACCATCATCACCACTTGACCAAAGCCATCCTCAAGCATCATCTTCGAGGAAGAAAAATCAGCATCCTCATCTTCTTGAATAGCTTCCACCGGTTCCTGAATGACATGAACAGGAATATGCTCGGGACACTTATGATCTTTGCCACCACTTCTCT
Organism: Themeda triandra; assembly: GCA_018135685.1. Classification (NCBI taxonomy): domain Eukaryota; kingdom Viridiplantae; phylum Streptophyta; class Magnoliopsida; order Poales; family Poaceae; genus Themeda; species Themeda triandra. The sequence goes on along the minus strand of JAENPR010001098.1, from coordinate 19,011 downwards.
CCACAAACAAAACATAGCTCCTTAGCTCTTCTCTAAGATTTGAGAGAAGCCCACTTGCTATCAAACCGCTCGACCGGTGGTTTAGTCTCATCTTTCTTCGCATTTTCTGGCCATCCATATTGAGAGTTTGTTTTGCCCGAAACTTGCCAACATTCATGTTGCTCAATTTAGATTTAGCAACCTCCAACTCCATCTCCCGTATCAAGGCCAACCGAATAGCATCTTCTACATTTTTAGGCCTATGCGATTTGTAGCAGATCCGATCTCATCCTTGAGTCCCCCCATGAACTTGGAAACCGAAATGTGTCATCATAAGATGAGTTGTACAACATAATACTATGAGCCAGCTCCTCAAATTTCTGATGATACTCAGCAACAGACTCAACTTGCTTCAGATTCTCTAGCTGTAAGAGTTGGAACTTGTACCTATCTCTGTCATAATGAGCAATGACAGCAGACTTCATCACCTCCCACGTTCTGAACTTGTCCGTGCGCTCCATCATCTGCACCCATGCTCAAGCAGGACCGATGAAGTTCTGACGAGCAAAACTTGTCCTCAGCATAGCATCCACCACGTAGAGTTGAAAATAAGTCTCGCATTCATCCACCCAAAATCTAGGGTTAGAACCATCAAACTTTGGAAATTTCATCTTAGGCAGGTGAACAGGGCGAAACGCAGGATCACGATAGAATTGGTTGTGCCCATGAAATTGATTTGGTGGCTCCGGGAACATACCATTGCCCGGGTGTGGTGGGGGTCCATGGACCATCCCATCAGCATCCCGTGTAGTCATTTCGACGCGGTGCCCATCGGGCGAAGGTGAGGTCGACGCCATGGTCGTCGTGTTGTTTAACGATGAAGGCGCGCCTTCATCACCTGCAACGCCACCACCCAGAGAAGGTTGCAGCTGCATGGTGATTATCGACGGCGAGGAGGTCCTTCCTGTCTCGACAGCGCCGCCCAGAGTAGGCTGTGGTTGCATGTTGTTGTTCGGCGGCGCAGCTGCACCACCTCCCGTACCCGCGCCCGTCGCCCCTGGTGGTGGTTGCACGGTGAAGTTTGGAGGCGTCGACATGTTTCGCCCCAAGGACGCCATGACTTGGAGCTCGGTCTTCGTCGGCTTCTTCGCCGGCGCCAGCACGAACTCCCGATTCCGCGCTCTGGCGAAAAAATTGGACCCGCAAAAGGAGGAGAATCGCAGGAGCCGATACCAATTGTCACGAACTCACTCCGCCAGATGTGATCCTAGGGTAAAATTGGGTAAATTTGAGGGAATTGGAGAATCAGAGAAAGGGGAATTGGAAGAACAGGAAGGAAGAGCGGAGAAGGCGGGTTCGAGATTTACTTTCCAAAACTTGTCCGATTCGGTTACAATGCGCGGCTTATAAGCCAACCCGCCACACACACACATACAGGGCCGAGCCCCTACGCCTACTTGGGCCAAACCCGACTCACACAAGGCCCAGTAATACTTGGGCTCTAGTCTTCAAACAACCACCCGAATACTCCGGTCTTCATCATCAGCCACACCTCTGAAGGGTTATGAGGGTGCTACGCTAGCCGGAAAACAAAAACTTTTCTACCTCATATCCCAGGATCTACTGCTAGTTACAGGTTACGGGATTACCACTAGACGCGCAGATGCAGCGGAAGACGACTCGATGTAGTCGAACGCGTCGCAGCAGTGCCGTGCAGTTGCATGGTCGTCCAGCAACTCCTCCCACCACTTGCGGTTCGTGTGGTTCGTCCTCGTGCTCCAGATACAGCACCTCCGAGGTATCACACACATACGAGGGAGAAGCGATGCGCCTCCGGACTGCTAGGTCCGCGAGGAGCGAAGGCGAGAGCATGGAGGGCGACGGCGGCTGCCAAAGGCGTGGATTAGGTTTAGCCGCGCCCCTCCCCTCTACTTATATAGGCGTCTCTCATGTGCTCCCGAGTTGGAGGCCCATAAGAAACCCTAAGCCTTGTCTAATTCGGGTCCAACCCGAATTAGGCTTCCAGCCCCTTAAGCGTGCGACCCTATGGGTTCACGCACACATAGACATGGGCCGAATACTCCGATTCGCCCAATAGTTGACAGCGGCCTCTAGCAAGGCATGACAACTCCTATGTGCATGCAAATGATCATATCAGACGAACCACTACGACCATATACAAGTTACTCCCTTGCCTAATGATATTTGGTTCAACTCGTGGGTTAACACTTAACCCAAACACAGCCATGCATTTGTTGATCCAATCACTTGAGTGATCCAAAGTGATATCACTCTCATTAGAGAGGGGCAAGTCCCATCTTGATTGTCTATGTCTCGCAGCATGCTTCTCGACAAACCCGAAGACATCCTTTATAACTACCCAGTAACGGAGCAGCGTTTGTCAGTCCCTAAGCAAGTCGATACACATCTCGAGTACATACGACAATCTCAGGTGGAAGGACATAACGTATATGATGTGTATACAGACAATCTCATGTCAGGTCAGTCCAGCCTACATGTCATACATGTGCCCACATTATTAGTTCGACATCTCCATGTCCATGACTTATGAAACATAGTCATCAACTAATAATGTGCTAGTCTAATATTCATGTGTGTCCTCACATGAACTCCGACCAGGGACAAATACAGAATAACCATACAAGTAAAAGAGTTCCACAAACAATTCACATAATTGCCAATCAATACAAGTTGTCCTTAATGGATATTCAATGGACACATTACATATCATGGATACATGCGGAATATCATCATCTCTATGATTACCTCTAGGGCATATTCCCAACAGTCTCCCACTTGCACTAGAGTTAATCTCTAAGATGTCTAATCCCCATAGACCTCATGTGCGCCTCATGCTTAGGCTGTGGAAGGGCCTTTGTCAACGGATCTGCTACATTCAAATCCATGTGTATTTTGCACATCTTAATTTCACCTTCGCTAATGAACTATCGAATGAGGTGAAATTTCCATTTGTCATGTTTGTTCTTCCGTGATTCCTTGGCTCCTTAGCCTCGCGCTATCGCCCCATTGTTGTCGCAATGTAGATTCAATGGGCTAGCCGCATTAGGAAACACACCAAGATCTATGAGGAAACGCCTCATCCAAACACCTTCCTTTGCGGCTTTCCGAAGCCGCAATGTACTCGGCTTCGTTGTAGAATCGGACGCCTCCCTTGGAACTTTTCTAGTTTACACCACCATTTACTGTGAACACAAAACCTGATTGAGATTGTGAATCATCTACATCAGTTTGGAAGCTAGCATCGCTGTAACCATTTACAACGAGCTCCTCCTCACCTCCATAGATCAGGAACTCATCCTTAGTCCTTCTCAAGTACTTAAGGATGTTTTTAACCAGCGTCCAGTGACTCTCACCAGGATTGCCTTGGTACCTGCTCGCAACACTTAGAGCATATGAGACATCTGGGTGAGTACATATCATGGCATACATGATGGAACCGACGGCCGAAGCATATGGAACCTTACTCATGCGTTTGCGCTCTTCATCTGATGAAGGACATTGCTTGTCGCTAAAGCACATACCATGTGACATAGGAAAGAACCCTTTCTTGGATTGCTCCATGTTGAACCGTTTCAACACCTTGTCAATATATGTATCTTGGCATAATCCTATTAGCCTCTTCGACCTATCTCTATAGATCTTAATGCCCAAGATGTATGCTGCATCTCCTAAATCCTTCATAGAAAAACTATTATTCAGTGAAGTCTTTACTGAGATTGCAACATAGAAATGTCATTCCCAATCAATAGTATGTCATCCACATACAAGATTAGAAACACAACAAATACTCCCACTAGCCTTTTGGTAAACACAAGGCTCTTCTTCATTCTGACGGAAGCCAAATCCTTTGACAACCTCATCAAAACGAATGTTCCAACTCCGAGATGCTTGCTTTAACCCATAAATAGATTTCTTAAGCTTGCATATTTTTCCAAATAAGTTATTTGGATCAACAAAACCTTCGGCTGTATCATATACACGTCCTCTTCTAAATTTCCATTTAGAAAGGCTGTTTTAACATCCATCTCAAATCTCATAATCGAAATAGGCGGCTATTGCTAGAATGATCCGGATAGATTTAAGCATCGCTCCGGAGAGAATGTCTCGTCGTAGTCAATTCCTTGAACTTGCCAAAAACCCTTTGCGACAAGTCGAGCTTTATAGACGTGAACATTTCCGTCCATATCTTTCTTCTTTTTATAGATCCATTTGCACTCGATGAGTCTAACACCATCAGCGGGTCAACCAAGTTCCAAACTTGATTATTTCCCATGGAATCTATCTCGGATCTCATGGCACTCGCCATTGCTCGGAATCGAGTCCATCATAGCTTCGCGTATGTTGCGGTTCGTCATCGTCCAACAATAACGATCCCACGCAATTCGTGAAATCTTGCCGATCTTCGTGGTTGTGGAGGTGTTTCAAAGGCCACAGGGAATCTCAACTTGTTCTACATTAGCATCACTCGTAGAGTCCTTCTCGACCGGCTCATCTTGAACTTCTTCAAGATACACCTTTTGTCCACTCTTCTCTCTTTTGAGAAACTCTTTCTCTAAGAAAACACCGTTTCGAGCAACAAACACTTTGCCCTACGAGCGGTTGTAGAAGTAATATCCTAAAGTTTCCTTCGGATATCCCACGAAAAAACATTTGTCCGATTTGGGTGTTAGCTTATCCGATATAAGCCGTTTGACATAAACCTCACAACCCCAAATTTTTAGAAAAGACAAACTAGGACTCTTCCCGATCCATATCTCATATGGTGTCTTAACTACGGACTTAGATGGCACTCTATTCAATGTGAAAGCGGCTGTTTCTAGAGCGTATCCCCAAAACGATAAAGGTAGGTCCGACTGGCTCATCATAGACCGAACCATGTCCAACAAAGTCCGATTAGGCTGCTCAGACACGCCATTTCTCTGTGGCGTTCCAGGTGGCGTAAGCTGTGGAACAATTCCACAACTCTTAAGATGATTGCTAAACTCGTGACTCAAATATTCGCCTCCACGATCGAGATCGCAAGGCCTTAATTTTCTTGCCACGTTGGTTCTCTACTTCATTCTGAAATTCTTTGAACTTTTCAAATGTTTCAAACTTATGCTTCATTAGGTAGACATAGCCATATCTACTAAAGTCATCGAAAAAGTTATGAAGTATTGAAAACCGCCTCTAGCCGTCGTGCTCATTGGTCCACATACATCACTATATACTAGTTCCAATAAGTCGACACTCTCTCGAAAACCGAGAAAGGCGTCTTGGTCATCTTGCCCAATAGGCAAGCCTCACATGTCTCGTAAGATTCAAAATCAAATGAAGTTAGAAGCCCATCATCATGGAGCCTCTTCATGCGTTTTTCACTTATATGACCCAAACGACAATGCCACATATATGTAGGACTTAACTCATTAAGCCGAGGCCTTTTAGCATTAACATTACAAACTGGTGCATCATCAAGATTTAATATAAATAATCCATTCACAATGGATGCAAAAGCCACAAACATAGAGATAACACAACCATTGTCTTTACTCGCAAATGAATAACCATCCTTCATCAAACATGAAGGTGACACAATGTTTCGACTTAAGCTAGGAACAAAATAACAATTATTCAATTCCAATATAAATCCCGAAGGCGGGTGAAGTTGCATCGTCCCCGACGTTCAACGTAGCAACTCTTGCATTGTTGCCCACGCGGAAATCAACCTCTCCTTTCTCCACGCTTCTACTTCTTATCATTCCCCGCATCGTATTGCAAATACGAGCAACCGATCCGGTATCAAATACCCAAGAATTGATATAGGAGTTAGCGAGGAAAATGTCCGTAACATAAACAACAAGCGTATGAGTGGGAGTACCTTTACTACCGTCGTCCTTCTCTAAGGACGCCAAGTACAAACTTTGCGTTTCTTTCCAAAGTGACCATTCTTACCACAATGAAAACATTTAGCATCGGCCGGTGGTCCAGCTTTGGGGGCGGCGGGCTTGAAGATCTCATCTTTAGCCTTGCCCTTTTTCTTCCCCCAGCCCTTCTTTCTCTTAAAGTTAGGCTTGTTCTGGACTGCCAACACTTGGCCACCAACCTGCTTCTTAATGTCTGCCTCTGCTGTTTTTAGCATGCCACACAACTCATTCAAGCCCCTCTCTGCACCATGCATATGGTAGTTCGCAATGAAGTTTCCATAGGCGGGCGCGAGACGAGAGAATGAAATCGTAGCCAACTCGGGCCAATTGGAAAGCCTAGCTTCTCCAACCTCCGAGTGTAACCAACCATCTTGATTACGTGTGGCCCAACAAACCCTGCACCCTCCGCTAGCTTGGTTTCAAGAAGCGCCTTAGAGACATTGAACCTTTTAGTCCTAGCTTGAGTTTGGAACATATCCTCAAGCGCCACGATCATATCGTTCGCCGAGTGATTGTTATCGAACCGCATCTGCAGATCGATTCCATACATGCAAGCATAAGGCGACTTATTTCAAGATCAGCATCACATGCTTTCTTGTAAGCGTTTTCACAAGAGTGAGATGCATCATCGGCGGCTCATCCGGTAAAGGGGTGTCTAGATATTCCTCCTTTTTCTCGCCCGAGAACAATTCTCGAGATTGCGGATCCAATCCGCATAGTTTGTTCCATTCAACTTATCTTTCTCAAGAATTGAACGCAAAGTAAATGGTTGCTTAGAAGACGCCATTTAATCTACAACAAAAGTAATGCAAAATACTAAGACAAAGTATCCATGATAGAGTAAATAATATCAAATATAATCTACTCCCACTAAAATCAATATCCCTCGATTGAAACTTAGTGATTCAAGACCCACAACTAGCAAGTCGACTAGTGAGCTTTAGCATCACCGCTAGAAGACATGATAGATCGGTAAGCAACTCTTTGCTAATCATATCGCATATGACTCTTGTTGTTGGATAGCATCTCTATGCTTGGGTTACCAACTTCTTATGCTCCAAGGTCCCTAACCGTTAGGATGACCTTGTTTAAGCAACCAAACCTTCGTGCGGTAAGTATCCGTCTACGAACCTGTCTAGTCAAGGAAAATCGGTGGCACCCTAATTTCATAGACCCACCACCGATTGTACAAGACAGCGACAGTGCAAGGTTTGGTGGAGCACGAACTCAAACATTACTGAGGGATCGTTCTACTTCACTACCGCATGAATGTAGACAAAAACATTATAGCATGTGAAAGTAGAACATAGTAAGAACGGCATAAACACAGATATGACTTGGTATAGCCCATTGTTCTTTTCGAGATCTCCATCTCATCAATCTGTTCATCATGGTGATCTCCATCTCCACGATCCATGTATGCCATCCTTCAGTGATGAATCCGCCATGACTAACTATCACTAACGCCAAAGCTAGTGAATTAAAATTACATAGTCGCGATAGTATCATCACGTATTGGCACGCAGGCCATTACAATAATTTTGACAATATCTATGTGGCTCCAGCCCATATTGTCATCCTCATGACGTGCAAGCCATGATTTAATTACATACATGCATCACATACACATAAGGGCTATACCAAATATCAAAACCCGCAAAACGAGTTAACCGATTCGACTACTAAAAGTAAATCACGAAAAACCCTATCTTGCGGACCTCTTTTGACAATTCTAATCTTATTGAATCTGATGGAGTGGGATTCGGTTGGGTCCATCTCGAAATTTGCTACAACTTTCGTTTAGAGATCGTCTCCATCCGAGCTACGGTTGAAAAGTTACGGCCGTTTTACGAACAGAACTTTTCTCGGCAACTCGGCGCCCGACGGCCGATCCACCCGCCGCCGCCCATCTCATGCGCTAGGCACTTGACCTAGGGTTCAATTCGATCAATCTGATTGATCTCTAACTCGCCGTGATTGGATTTACATGTATCACTTAACTCGGATGGCGGAATTCCGACCGGTTTGTGTAGATCGTTACAAGACCAACGCGGCAAGACCATGAACCAAGATCGGAAACTCATCTAAAACCGTGCATATCACATATGCAATATCCAGAACCTATAACGACGCAGTATAGAGTTCTGATACCACTGAAGGGTTATGAGAGTGCTACGCTTGCCGGAAAACAAAAACTTTTCTACCTCATATCCCAGGATCTACTGCTAGTTATAGGTTACGGGATTACCACTAGACGCGCAGATGCAGCGGAAGACGACTCGATGTAGTCGAACGCGTCGCAGCGGTGCCGTGCAGGTTGCGTGGTCGTCCGGCAACTCCTCCCACCACTTGCGGTTCGTCCTCGTGCTCCGATGCAGCACCTCCGAGGTATCACACACGTACGAGGGAGAAGCGATGCGCCTCCGGACTGCTAGGTCCGCGAGGAGCGCGCGAAGCATGGAGGGCGACGGCGGCTGCCAAAGGCGTGGATTAGGTTTAGCCGCGCCCCTCCCCTCTACTTATATGGCGTCTCTCATGTGCTCCCGAGTTGGAGGCCCATAAGAAACCCTAAGCCCGTCTAATTCGGGTCCAACCCGGGTGGAATTAGGCTTCCAGCCCCTTAAAGCGTGCGACCCTATTGGTTCACGCACACATAGACATGGGCCGAATACTCCTATTCGCCCAATAGTTGACGGCCTCTAGCAAGGCGTGACACCTCCTATGTGCACGCAAATGATCATATCGACGAACCACTACGACCATATACAAGTTACTCCCTTGCCTCAAGATATTTGGTTCAACTCATGGGTTAACACTTAACCCAAGCACGGCCATGCATTTGTTGATCCAATCACTTGAGTGATCCAGTGATATCACTCTCATTAGAGAGGGGCAAGTCCCATCTTGATTGTCTATGTCTCACAGCATGCTTCTCGACAAACCCGAAGACATCCTTTATAACTACCCGAAACGGAGTAGCGTTTCATCGGTCCCTAAGCAAGTCGATACACATCTCGAGTACATACAACAATCTCGGTCGAAAGACATAACGTATATGATGTGTATAGAGACAATCTCATGTCGGGTCAGTCCAGCCTACATGTCATACATGTGCCCACATTATTAGTTCGACATCTCCATGTCCATGACTTGTGAAACATAGTCATCAACTAATAATGTGCTAGTCTAATATTCATGTGTGTCCTCACATGAACTCCGACCGGGACAAATACGAGAATAACCATACAAGTAAAAGAGTTCCACAAACAATTCACATAATTGCCAATCAATATAAGCTGTCTTTAATGGATATTCAATGGACACATTACATAACATGGATACATGCGGAATATCATCATCTCTATGATTACCTGTAGGGCATATTCCTAACAACCTCAAGGTCGTGACACATATATGGAAGCATACACGGTACATGTCCTTGCATGCCTTCGCCTAGTGCTCAGCATGCTTTGGGTCCTCACGTGGCCCGCCGACGACCGTGCCGACATCCTGGATGCCTTATTCGGCACTGGAAGGCTGGAGTTTACCGATGATGTATGATCGGCCCGTCCATGTCACCACAGCTCTTGCAGTCAGGCAGTATCTCGATGATCTGACTTTTACGTCCAACACTCACCAGGCTATAGTTTTCCAAATGGGCCAGGCCCGATGGGCTAGCTGACAGCACGGCCCAAGCACGGCCCGACATGTCGGCCTACGTGCCCGTGCCTGCACGGCCCGTCACGTGCCCGTGCATGGGCCGCCATTTCGGCCCGTGGGCCGAGCACGGGCACGACACGAAAAAAGGCCTGGCCCGTCATCGGCACGATATTTTCATCTGTCAGATGAAATCATGATAATCATCAACCGTTGGATCTCAAAACCCTAACTTTCCCATTCACACAAATTTCCTTTCCTTCAGCCGCCGCAAACCGCTCCAACTTACATTTCCGTTCTGCAGTGCAAAAGCAAAGCTAGCAAGCAAATAGCAATAGCCTCTATTCCCGTCCGCGCCGCCTCCACTCTCTTCTTCCCCAGCCAACCTCCATTCTCGGTCTCTAGCTGGCTGGTGCTCCTGCGCTCGGCGTCCCCGCGGCGGCGGCGCTGCGTTGGGGTGCCTCCGTGCGGCGCGCGGCCTGGCGCGACCTTGCGGCGGCACGGCGAGTAGCTCGTCCCCGAGCTCATGCGACGACGACGATGACACGGCGAGCAACTCGGGCCACGCGAAGACGACGACGCGACGTGGCAGCGGCGCTCGTCTGGGGGTGCCTCGGTGTGGCGTGTTGCCGGGGGCGTGACCGGTGGCCCCGACGACAATGACGACGACGGCGCGCCCGGTGGCACGGGGTGGCCCGGCGGCTGCCGCGCCCACCGGCACGACACGGCACGGCCGACAGGTGCGACCTTGGCACGGCGGCACTATAGGCACGGCACGGCCGGGCCGCCGGGCCGCACTGCCGTGCCGCGCCGTGCCGTGCTTGGTCGTGCCCGTGCCAGTGCCGTGCTGGGCCGCCCCGCTTGGAAAACTTTACACCAGGCATGCAAGATTTTAATCAGAGAAGATATAATAATCAGATTAGTTTTTTTCTCAACGATCGTGGAGGATGAACGATGACGTGAAGCCATTGCCCTTCATCCCTTGCTCCTGGTTCCTCATCCTTATTCATCCTGGCCCTGGTCCGATGCAGAAGCTGCGAGGCCACCGCACCTCTCGACTCTTGATCGAACAACACACCGTACAGGTGCCTTGGTCTTGGATGGTTAAGAAGCCAGTGTCTCTACATGGTTGTTGTAGAGATGTCTATCCAGATGATCTTTTGCATGCACTGGAGTTTCCATCATGGAATGGCAGGATGCGGCGACAACATTTAGGTTTCAAGCACGTGAGAGATAGGCTAATAGGATGCACCGGAGATAATATGTTTTCTTCCGTACAATAACACTCTTTGGTAGACAATGTGATATAATTTTTTATAATTAATTTTCATAATGGCACTGTGGGTAAATTATATGAACATTTAGGGGTTATTTTATAGTGTCTTCATAATGGCAAATGTGGGTAATTATTTAGAAAACAAAATAGATCGAATGGCTATCATTGTTTGTGACTACTGAATGGATGGGTAGATGTTTCTAATTATTGTGAGAATTTTTAGAAATTTTTCTTTTTTCTAGCACGTTTAGTGAAAGTTAACGTGGAGTCTGCATTGGAGCCTCTAATTAGTAATAGTAAGATGGGTTCTTGAAAATCACACGTAAATCTCCTAGTATTTTAATTTTATTTCTAAGCGACAAAGGTGCACGTGAGTCCTGCCGAGATATTTTTCATTGAAATATAATAGTAACAAAAAGTTAACGTGATTTTTACGTACCATCAGATATTATTTTGTTATTTTGTTAACGTCAGTTGGGTCAATCAATGGATATATTTTAACGTGTTTGGTAATTTCAGGCTATTTTGCTTTTTTATCAATCCATAATGGCAGAGGTGGGTAAATATTTGAAATAGATCCAATGGTTATAGATGGCTAGAGTCTTTTGATTTGTGGCTAGATCTTTCGATTAATGTGAGAATTTCTATTATTTATCTTTTTTTCTAGCGTTTGGTGAGAATTAGCGTTATTTCCTCTGTTGGAGTCTCCAATTAGTAATAGTAAGATATTAGCACACATTTGGTCATCACCCGCTAATCGTTCAGAGCGAGAAATCCACCAATTATCTCGTTTCAATGGGCCTCTGACCCTTGTTGGGCTAAAGTGCAAAAAGGCCCATTCACAAGTTTATTTCTCAACGCTGCACTCATTCCTGGCCGCTGGACGCTGCTCGTACTCACCGTTCCTCGCTGCCGGACGCCGGTGCTAGGGAAGACAGGATCCAGGGGTCCGGTGCGAGCTCCCGGTAACTGGGGCGGCGCCCCACCTCGCCCGTGGGTGGCTCCGCCAGTGGTCGATCACAACTCACAACTACAGTCATCCACTGAAGAGGGAGGCCGCCATGGGCATGGTAGGGTCTTTGTCTCGCCAGAGCTCCGTGCCCACGGCCATGGCGGTGGAGGTTGGCCGAGACCCTACTACACCACGGAGCACTACCAGAAAACAGAGATTTCATGAGGGAGAAGCTTTTCATGAGAGTGGAAAATAAACTCTCATGAAAATAAACATTTTCATGAGGGTGATGTAAATCCCGCCACGAAAACTTATTTTCATGAGAGTGCTCTACGAACCGTCATGAAAATCAGTTGTTTTCATGAGAGTGTTTAAATACCGCCATGAAAATGATTATCCCATCACGAAATTCTCTATTTTCATGAGAGTCGATCATTTTCATGAGAGTCAAACAACCGCCACGAAATATGGAAGAACATGAACAAAAGTTTTCACTTTTTTAGTAGAAAATATATACATAAAATACTAGAAAATGAAGAAACATGAACAAAAGTTTTCTCTTTTTGATGCTCTAGCGGAAATTTTGTAACAAGTCTTTCTCCCTCATGCTAAATCCAAATGAGGTGATTCTTTTTCCTAAATATTTCTAAAATCACACTCTATTATTTTATTGTATTCTTACAACTATTATATTTGTCATCTTTTTATGTGACTTTGTTCTATCAATTCAAAGTTAGGATTTCAAAAAATAGCAACTTCAATCAACATTTTGAAGTAGTAAATAGTTTCAACTCAAAAGTCATGAACACAAAAAGTTTTAGAGCTAATCAAGATCTACAATATTTATTTTAATAATGTTTTCATTCGGCAAAGTGATAGTAATATTACTCACAAATTTTACATATCTCCATAAACTATAAGAGAGAGATGTAAAATTTGTGAGCAATGTAACTATCACTTTGTCGGATGAAAAATGACCAAAATAAAAAATGAGATCTTGATGAGTTGTGCATCTTTTATGTTCACGATTTTTTTTGCAGTTGAAGGTTTTTTACTTGAATTCATTTATAGTTTAAAAATTATGTCTTATTTAATTTAGATTTTATAATTTTTAGAAGAAAAAAGACTGCAATTCAGCCTATTCAATGGTTTTGGGCCGGCACTATGCAGCCCGATGGATTTCAGCCGTTGGATGAACCACAATTGAATCAGAGCCCTCGGATCGAAAGCCCAAGTATATAAACACCTCCGTCAACCTGAACCCTAACCTGCTGCTCGCCCTCCTCTCTTTTCCTCGCCCATCCTGGTAGGCGACGGCGGCGGCGGCGCGCACTCGCGACCGTGGTTGAGGCCAACGGCGCGCGGCAGCGGGCGGGTGCACGTGACGGCTCGGCGCGGCATGGGGCTGCAGGCTCCCTCGCACGGCACGGGGCTATGAGGGCTCCCTCGCGGCGTGATGCCTCAGCACGGAGAGCTGGGGAGCAGCGGCGGCATGGGGCTACTGTTTGTCGAAGAAGGCGCCGAGTCCTTGTTTAAAATATCAGTAGCTTCTTTATTTCAATCGAAGCATGTCCTTGTTTCGTCTTGTTGAGTTGGTGATTCAGTTGGATCACGATGTATATTCTGTTTAGAACTTCAGATTGTTTTCTCAAGATGGTTTTATATATGTATGGCATTCCTGAAGCATATGGATTTCCAATGTTGCATAAGCTCCTAGTACATGGTACGATCCAACTATCTTGTCTCAGCATTTTGTTTCTCCCTTGAAAAAAGCATTTATTCTCACAAGAATCTGATGAACACCACACCAAACATTGAGATGCAAGATGCTTTTGAGCTTCACGTTGGTGTTTCTTCATTTTGCAGATTCCTTGTTCTTTTAACAGTATATGCGTGTGGGCGTATAGAAGATTGTTCTTGATAATACCATTTTAGTTCCTTTTACGGTTTTAGACCTACTGTGACTGTAATTTCATATAATACGCTGTTTGATGTGTGTAGAACTGCAGGTAGCAGTTGCCTATTAGCTTCTAATATAACACCTAGTACAAACCTATGGTTATTTACAGACTTATGATATGAGTTAGTGATACAAAACTGGTCTTCTTTGTAGGCTGATTTGATACAAAAGTTTGGCTCTGAGAAGGCTGGCACTTAGAACACATGTTGTAATGAGGTCTGATCGCGGACGGGGCTTGGAGGCCAGATCGATGTGGGGTGGGGCAACCTCGGCGGCCCGGGAGCTCCTCCTGCTCCGGAGGCGACATCCACAGCGAGCCCCATCCTCATGACCATACATCAACTCTGGTAAGGTTGAAAACATCCTCCTAACTGAATTGGGTCAACCCAGATCTCTGATGTGCTCTATTGCAAGTTACGTTCATGCGATACATTACCAAAGCAATAGATTAGATATGGTTGACAATTAAACTGATAACTCCTTACCTTGATATGTTTTCTCCACTCAATATCATTTTACACACTTAAATAAAAGAGGAAGAAGCACAAACACCAAAAGTAATCTGTCTGCATGGTTGGAATCATTAGCTTCTTTTAATGCCTTTTTTATTGCTCTGTTTACCATGATGGGAATTTCATACAGTAATACAGTTGGCCAGTAAGCATATTCATCCTCCTGCCATTATACAGCCAGAAACCTTTGTATTGTTCTTATCTGTGAATATGATCACCTGATTTGGTTACCTAATTATTTAAACTGATACAGAATTGTGAGTTGTAGAAGGTGCGCACTCCAATCATCTTTGTGACAAAGCAGCAGTGATTTTGAAGACAAAGAAAAGGAAGACATAGATGCAAGGATCACCTTCTTATTTATGAAGACCTGCATTCTGGTTCTTGCTAGTTACTTGTAGGTTTATGTGTACTACTAGTTGGTTATCAGTGGATGTCTAGTGCTCGTGACTTAGTGTAGGTGTATGCTTGTACATATAACATCCTATTTAAAATATAATGTAATAGTTGAGAACTACTCATGGATGTGATGGAATGAGATTTGGCTATACAGGTGCAATGGCAAATTAATATCTATTGTGGTGCATTTGGAATTTGGATTGAGATGATATGGCAGATGATTTTCATGACGGTTTCATTTCTCTCACGAAATGATTGTTCATGATGGGCCTGGTAAATTATCATGATGGTTTGCTCCCAGGAAAACATGTTTTCGTGATGGTTGAAGTACATTTTCGTGGTGATGACTCCCACTCACAAAATACATGCATTTTCGTGATGATGACTTTCCCTCTCATGAAATACTATTTTCCTGTGAGTTTGAGACTCTCACGAATTAATTTCATGACGGTGACCTTCACGAAATACCGCCATGAAAACATGCTTGCAAACCAGGTGTCACTGTAATTTTCGTGAGGTGGCTCTCATAAATGTTCCTCCATAAAATAAATCGTGACAGTTAATTCTCATGAAAACTGTATTTTCGTGATCTCAATACCGTGAGAACTAATGTGTGACGGTTGACCCTCACGAATCATTTTCATGAGGGTAAAACCGTATTTCATGACGGTATTTCCTCTCTCACGAAATCTCAGCTTTCTGGTAGTGGAGTGGTGTTGGGCAGTGGCAGGGGCGGCCTGCAGCCTCGAGGGCATGAAGAAGCGAATTACTAGGGGAATATGATTAGTGACTGCCTCAGATCCATCGACTGTTTGTCAAGCGGTGGAATCTGATTTCTGACACCAAAAGTATAGCACGTCCTCAAAGTGCATGGTCCATGGTGACAAGTTGACCGATGCTGCAGCCTGGCTGATGCCCGTCCCAATATGATCAGGCCATGATGTCATGCAGGGGTTCTATTCTACGTTTATTAGTCCACTGTTGACTAGACTGCTCTATCACGTGTATGGAATTCTAGCGCACGATGAGACATTTTGCCAACACCAAATGTGTCCCTAGCTACTGCCATATTGATCAAACTTTTTTATGTTTGACTAGATTTGTAGAAAAAATATTATCAAAATTTATATTTTTATATAAATTTATTACGAAATAGATTAAACGTCAACCTCACAAGTCACAACTATCTGGCAAGGCATGACAGATTCCCCAATTCTTGTGCCTGTCTTGCTGTGGTATGACTTTTTTTTTTTTTGTGAAATCATCTGCCTTCATTATCAGTCGTTGGAGGCTTCAACCAAGATCAAGTCATACACGCATGCCGGAGTTACATGCCACATCTCTGAGGATGCGAACTAGTAGCTAACAAATGTGCGACCTTATTAACAATTTCTATTAACAAAACAGAAAGAAAATTCATGAAAGGCAAGACTAATCTCTTGAATCTCCTTCAGAATGGGATCAATGATGGATCTTTGCGTCCGCAGTTTCTGCCACAACTGCACCACCGGCTTGGACAGTCAGATTCCAGGGCTACTCGATGTAATCCCAGCAGTGCAGCAAGTCTCACACTGACCCTACACGCCAACGCCTCCATATATAGTACATGCATCAAGTACGCGCTCATACCATAATGCTTGTGCTGCCGAAGGCTCCCTTGATCATCTCTGACCACGGTCAAGGTTGCACCTTCTTGTTGTGATCAGTATTAATCTTCGATCATCCCGCCTCCGGCCTTCTCCACTTGGGACTTACTGGCCAAGCTGGTGACTCAACTGCCATAAGTCGAAAGCAATATCTTTGGCCCAAAGGACTGCCTGCTGAACCAGCATCGACAATTCACCATGTCGTCGTTTATTCCTCATCATCAAGAGAGCCATGCCGCACATAATGCTCTCCCCGTCTTGAACTAAGCTCTGACATCTAATCAACAACCCACGTCTCATCATTTATGGTAGGTATTTTAACACCTATTGCCAATTTTGCTTGTGCCCAGAATTGCCTTGCCACGAGTAAAATACACTGGGATGCTTTTAAAGCGTATTAGGGTAGTATTATCGTCTACGAACTGAAAAAGGCTCGCTTGTCGGATCACTCAAACTATCGTGATAGATCATCGGGTTATTTCGAACTATAAAAGCTCATCCCATCTGCACTATTGGCGTTACCATCTAGTGCACGCCAGAGCGCTGAAAATGAATTTTGATTCTTTTTATTTTCGAAAATTGATGAATAAGCTGGAATTTGTTATTTTGTAAAAACATAATTAGAGCTCCAAAAATTCTAAAAAATATGTAGCCTCTCATGATGTACTATACCTAAGAAAATATAGTTTTGTATATTTAAAAATTACCTCTTTTAGTTAATAAATGAACTTCCATGAATTTTAATAAAAAATAAAAGTCAGATTAAAATGTTAATTTTTAAACATACAAAACAAATTATTTTTCAAGTTTCATATTTTTCGAGGGTAAAGTACATCACATGAAGAGGCTACATAAAAATTTTAGAATTTTTGAGCTCTAATTATGTTTTTACAAAAACAATAAATTCCAGTGCTATTCACCAATTTTTAAAAATGAAAAATTATTTTCAGCGCTCCCCGGCGTTACCGGATGGTACTTGCCCAATAGTTTAAGTACCCAGGTGAGAGCTTTTATAGATCAAAACCCGAGATGATACTATCAATAGTTTTGAGTACCCAGGATGGTAGCTTTTTTCAGTTCCTGAACCGTGACATGATACTACCCTAATAGTTTAAGTACCATGGTATATTTTACTCGCCTTGCCACCGTACAGTCAAGTAGCACATGTTTGATCGCAGGCTCCTCGCAAACCTCAGTTCGCCATAGGTTCGCTATGCCTCCTGAAAAGAATTTGCCTCGTCCGGTAGAAAATCATGTAAAACCTGATTTTGTGCGGGCAGCTAGTTCAAGTGTTCAACCACGCAATGTTTTCATTTCCTCTCCGCACATCTTTACAAGATCAATCATATATTTTAGACTGTTATTCTCAGCCATTCCTAAAATACTCATGTTTTAGAGGCAGTTCCTATTTTCAGCCGCTTCTAGACATCAATTTTCGTTGACTCTTGAAATAGGAGCTACATATTAAAATTTTATTTTTTCAAACAATCTCAAGTGGCGAAATAACAAAAATAAAGCTATAGATCACAAAAATTTGTGCAACTTTGTATTTGACAACTTTTTAGTAGTTTAAAAATTAAAAAATTTTCAAATGATCTCGGATGAAGAAACGATTAAAACTAAAATTGTAGATCCTCGAAAAGTTATGCAACTTTGTGGTTGATAATACTCTATGCATGAAAAGTCTATGTTTGAATTTCTCATATTTGAAATTCGAATTCTTCAAGAAACCTCGAGATGGAGAAACAACCAAAACAAAAAAATTATATTTGAATATGTTATCAAACTTTGTAGTTGATACTTTCTGTATTTGAAATCTATGGATGAAAAATCTACGTTTGTATTTCTCACATTTAATATTCATTTGATCTCGCTATGGAGAAAAGACCAAAATCAAAGTTATATATATCAAAAAGTTAAAAAATTGTATTAACAACTATTTCATTTGAATTTGTTTTTGATCTCAAATCTACATCTCCTATAAAGATAAAAACCCTTAACCTAATTCTCTAAGACCTCCTTAAGCCGATCATCATGAGGGCCCCACTAAAGCAATTAGTTACATAATATTTCTTTTTTAATCATCTCTTGGTCTTCCACTAGCTCGCCACGGTTCCTCCCTTTTTAGTGATAGTGAATCAGTAGTTACCCAATATTTCTTTTGGTTTTCCACTAGCCATCGTTCCTCCTTTTATAGTGATAGTGAATCCACAAATTCATATTATGATTCTTTCTCTAAAAGTTAAGTACGTATTCCTCTAAATTTTCTTGATGTGACATTTATTATTTGAAGATAAAAACCAAAGGTATGTTGGATCATCAGCAGGTTAGTACTTTTTCATACCCAATCTATTCTTACCAAAACTGATAATTTTGTGTTCAACGTTAAGTTAGTACTTCCTCCTTATCCGATCTATTCCTACCGGAAGTTGATAATTTTATGTTGTACATTAAGTTCTAAATATTGTCCTCCGCAGGTATGACCATTGTTTTTCTTTGATTAAGTTGAAGATATAAGATTATCATGTCTTTTCTTTAGTTCATTCACTACCACAATCCTGAATTGTCTTGGCAGCCAAAACCGCCAAGGATAGGGGTAAAACCCTTGAAATGATTCTTGACCACAAACCGTCAAGCAAACACACTCAAGGATAGAAGCTAAGGGAAATTAGTTTCCTTGGCGGT